>BROG01002182.1:0-14127 GCA_030159075.1 Atrina japonica | reverse complement strand
ATACTGGTTTTAGAGAGAAAACATACGATGTTAAAATGAACTTGAGATGGTCACCATAAGTAGCTGTTATTTGTTTTGGTGACGGGGTGACATACGTAAATTCGTTGTCTTGTTACCAGATGAATGGTCAGAAGCACAATAACACGTCAAATAATTTTTTGTCGGCTGTGTAGACTCGAGCTCTGTGTTTAGAATTTAGAAGTTTACTTTAGAAATTTTAGTTAAGAAAAAGGGAGCTGTCTTTGTTATTGGTGTTGTGGTTTCCACAAAACATGTGTACACAAAAACACGTGTTAACATACTCACACACAAAATTTATAGACAACTTTGAACTATACTATTTCAACTTCATATTGATTTCTTTTTAAAAAGTAATTTATGTGTTAAATAATTTCATTTGCAACTTGTGATGAGGATAAATTATATCTTTGTAAAAAGTAGAAAACTACTAGATTAACAAGTTGTTTAAATAAAAAAAATATATATTTTGGAATTTTGTTCATGCTTTGGTTACATTCGTTTTAAATATCCTTTCCTCCTTCTTCCTCACTTTTCTTTCCTTATTGATCAGTGTTATGTATGTCACTTTACTGATGAAGTTAAATCTGTTTACAGAATTTGGCATTTTAACAAGACTGTGTACATAACATATTGTATTTTCTATATCATTATGTAATCTTTTCATAAGATGTATGTTGATCCTGTGTACCGTTGCGATAAGCGCTGGAAACAAAAACGTAGCAAATAAAAAAGGGAAATCAAGAAAATAGGATAAAAATGGTTCTGGTGTCGGTGCATAATTGATTGCCACTGAGACTGTTAACGGTCATTCTGGTAACTGTATCCCTCAGATGAAGGATGCAATTCACAAATCTTTTTTCTAACTTTTCTAACATATAGTATAAACTACGAGAGAGATAGAAAGTGAGAGAGAGAGAGAGAGAGAGAGAGAGAGAGAGAGAGAGAGAGAGAGAGAGAGAGAGAGAGAGAGAGATACAGAGAGATACAGAGACAGAGAGATAGAGACAGAGACAGAGAGAGAGACAGAGAGACAGAGAGAGAGAGAGAGAGAGACAGAAACAGAGAGAGAGAGACAGAGAGAGACAGAGAGAGAGACAGAGAGAGAAACACAGAGAGAGAGAGAGAGAGAGAGAGAGAGAGAGAGAGAGAGAGAGAGAGAGAGAGAGAGAGAGAGAGAGAGAGAGAGAGAGAGAGAGAGAGAGAGAGAGAGAGAGAGAGAGATAGAGAGAGAGAGAGAGTTACTTAAACATAGCCGCTATTCTATCCAAATCTCGACATTGACCTAACGGAAAATTTGTCAATGAAATCACTGGAACTTTTAAAGAAATGTATGAAAAACAACAATTAGATGAAAGAATCTGCCACTCACTTCTCCTTACTAACAGTAGAACCGAAGAACTTCTATAACTGCAGAAAATGGACATGCCTGGTCGTCCTACAGTTATCGCCACTGGATATCCCACGGAGAAGATATCGGAATTCCTTGATATACATGGCGCCAGAACTTTGACATTACCATGGCTGCATGTGAACGATTATGCCATAGGTCAGGATAAAAAAGCGGAAGAGGAACTTTACACATACTTCGAGTAGATTAAAGCAATCGGGATGTTCTTAAAGCTGTTGTCTCAGCTTTTAAACCATTTTAATACAATAAAGAATAATAATATCGTGCTGACACATCCATATCCATACTTCCATTGGTCGCCATATTTGTTTAGTTTTCTGAATAGATACATCCCCTAAAATCGATGTAGCAGTTGAGTTTGCAAAATCGAACGTCATTGTCTAACTACAGTCGCACAGAAGGAACGTGTGAAGTAATTAAGTTTGAGTATATCTCACCTGCTTATCGAAAATAAATATAGATATCAACAAAGTTTATTTACACTATCTGGACATTTAGCCGACTAATATACAGTTCACAAGTATGTAATTAATCAGTTTAAACATGAGACTATCAAACATTTTTCCAAATTCCCAATTTGAAAATAGTACAATCATAAACAAACAGGAGCTCAATACAACCTGTTATGATATGAATGGCCTCACTTCCGAAATAACGGATTAAAGACAAGCCAGACCGAGGTCAACTCGGAAATATATATTCGATCATTCGGTTTTACGGGAACCATTTCGAAAATTTTGATAGCAATGTTTCACAGCCAAGTCTCTTATAACGTTTATTTGCTGTCATCTTTATAAAAATAGGAGAAGGGGCGACCCGACTGCTCACTTTACCGAGTTCACCAGAATGTGTGACGCTATGTAAACAACATAACGAAAGTGTGCTGATTACTGGTAGGATTTTATCAGTTTTTACGTTCAAAGTGTAAATTTTAATACTAATTAATTTATATATTTATTTCGTGTCTTCTTTAAACCCTATGATGTAAAGATTAATGCAGAACGTTAATGATTTAAGTAAAGTATATGATTGGAGTAGGACTTGCTATGTAATTATCTATTACGTAAGATTCATTATCGTGTATGTGAGACGGACGATCTCCTACGTATGCCTTAGCATATCCTACGTACGGCGTATTATCTCCTACGTCAGAGTTATTATTTTCTACTTAGGACTTAGTATCGCTTACGTAAGACTTAGTTTCCTTGACTATTGCTTAGACAATCACGGGTTAAGATAGGAAACTGCACTGAAAAGATATTTTACTTATATTATAGAAACAGTAGCGGTGACGTAGACGTGTCCAGAAAAGTGGGATACTTCCAGGGCCGGATCCAGGCATTTCCTAGCGGATGACAAGATGGAATGCATAGGAAAACGATCCGTTCATTATGCAGTGGTGTTAAAGTGGGTTAAGTTTAATGCTAGTCACAATAAATTAAACTTGTTTAAATTTTAAACACTTTTTTTAATTTACAAAATGATCCTCAATATGGTAAACGACACATGGCGGGCGATTTACACTTAGAATTAATGTCGTTTCGTTTTTGAGCGATTCTCTAGTAATCTTAGATTGAAGATTAAACAGTTATTTTCACTCATGACAACAATAAATACAAACGGGGTTGCATAATATTGAAGGCAACCTCAGATGAATAAGTTCAACATATGAGTTTTTGTTATCTTGTTTCCATCACAACTTATACCTAGGAGGATTGGTTGACTCGCACCCATGTATTAGCTGACCTATCAATTGATTAACTCATCCGTGTCCATCGCCTGCTTGCCTGCTTGGCAATGTAATTAGCATAGAAAAGTTGGTATTGAAATGACATACATCATCGGTGGAAATAAAATGGATTCAAAAGTACTTAGCTGACAGAGGTACTTTCCAATTCACAATACATAACAGGCGGATTAATCTTGTGATTTTCTTGCAAATGATTCTACTCATTTTGTCCACGCGAATTCTCACTGCGCGTTGTAAACATCTTTTTTCATCGAAAACGTCGTAATTTTCAAACGAAATTGTACTGCTGTAAAATATAACAAAATTGCAATATATATATAGTTACAATATCATCCTAATAAAGCAAATGTAATATTAAAAAAAATCTCAGATAACAAATATTGCGAAAATATACTTCTGTTACTTTTTATGGTAGAAAATCCGGGTCGTTTTGCTATGGTGAAAAAGAAAATGTAATCTTGATATAATGCAGGTTTAGATGCCAGACGGGAAAAGCAGCCTTATAGGAAGTGACTGTATTTATAGCCGTTACATGAAATGATTCTAGCATCTATAATAGGAGAGAAACTGAGATTAGATACCATTCAATGTTGTCAATGTAAATATTACGAAGCCAGAAGCAATCTTGTAGTCATGACTTAGCTACGGTTGACCGACTTCTTGAGTTGAGGTGGGAACGGACTGAGATGGGTCAGAGCTTAACAACATTTCACAAAGAAGTAAACAAATTGTGACACATGTAGCAAAAACAAAACAAACACAAAGGACAGAAAAATAAGGGAGACAGAATGGATAAAGAATTGTGTTGTGTGATTAGGAACGGAGATAGAACCTCAAATTGCACTCAGGAAGGAACTGAAGCCATGTTTCTTTGAATTTTCCCTGAAGCGACCTCAATTGACCAAAACTTTTTATAGAACGCTTCTGTTCAACCATGGAGTCTCAACCTGGTTGTGGAATACCAAAATATGTTATATCTATTTAATTTGAAATTAATTAAAGTAGATGCATAGAAATACAATAGTCTTTTACGACATGTCCTATATTTCAACATAACTCTACTATAGGCTTTTAAAATTTATATACAATGGTAAGTATTTTGTGCGTGTATGCAATACAAAACATCGGCATTTAAATTCTGACTAAACGATTTCCAGTTGACGAACTTATATTCATTGTGTATAACTTTGTGTACTTTTTATAGAATGCACTTCATAGCTTTATGTTTAAACTAAATAAAGAATTTGATATGTGTAACAGATATATAAGTGCGACGGAAGGTCTCTCTCTCTCTCTCTCTCTCTCTCTCTCTCTCTCTCTCTCTCTCTCTCTCTCTCTCTCTCTCTCTCTCTCTCTCTCTCTCTCTCTCTCTCTCTCTCTCAACACGTATAATTTTGTGAAATATAGATATAATCGATGGATGAAGTTAAGCTATATAAGACCAAGTGGATGTATGTCTTCGCATTTTAGAATATACATAGTCCTCATTTCAGTTTATGACTAGCAAATTGATATTTCACCGATAGAATGTAGCATCCACAATAAGCTAATCCGTTGTCTATTTAGTCCAGTAGAAATAATGAAAAAGGTCAAAAAAATTGCAACAGAATTTATTTTTGCGGCATTCATTTCAGATACGCATCCCTTTTAACACATCAAAAGTTTACCAAAATCAACCGATGGGAAATTTGCCAAAATCACATTTCAAAATTTTGCCTATTAACACTGTTATTAGCATTCCAAATTGTGGGGGTAGGGTTGGTAATCTTGCTGCTATATCAATAAATGACTAAAAACTAATGGCTTATTTGGTATCATTGTATTGCTTTTAGATGTATCTTTCATCTCACAATCGCTTTATTGAAAAATATGCCCATAGCTAGTGGCATCGAATGATCAAGTCACGTGACTTGTGTAAAAATGTATCCAGAATCGACATAATTCTGATGTGGCAGTTCTATGCAATAGAAAGACAAGATACCTTTGACCGATCTAGACCAAAAGTGGCTTTTGGATAGCTCTAGTCAGGCTAAAGATTGCTATATACTGATAATGAAATGATTTCATTAGTTAAGGTCAATGGTTTATGGTCAAATATTCTACATTCGGGATATCATTACTACAAACAGCACATTTTGGGGGTTAATCTTCAACACATTTGACAAATCAACAACTGATGTCAACTTGAAGGCACCTGTCCAGTAATACCTGTGGGATTCAGTAAAGTTCAAAGGTCACGGATAGACATTTGTGTTATCGCACAATCAATTTTGTCGAATTAATGCTCTTAATGGACCTTTTAAGGGCCAATGGCACATACAAACAACTACCAGTCAACTTGCCTTCAGACTAGGCACGAAAGGTACTTATGCCATATCGTCCTCAGTTTCATCTGTATCCTCTTCAAACGCTGGAGAATTCGCACAGGCAGTTCCGTGACATTCTCCACAGGGTTGGGAACAATCAAGACCATGTTTCCGACACGTGCACCTACTTGTGCTGCAGTCGGTTTTGCAGTTGCATCGGATTAGGTTCAGCAACCTTTCTGGAGCAGGTGGCTTGTCAGTCATGACGGGCGCCAGAACACCATTGCTCTCCTGCCATCCCCACTCGGTTGCCTGAAGCTGATCGTTTCCTAACCACACCTGAACCTGGTAGTAAACTCGCAGCGAATGATACTTGGCAGCAGCAGATGATGGTGGTAGAGTCTTCAGCTCAGATGGCATTCTTGGCAATCCTGTCAGTGAAGCGTCTGAATCTCAAGATGTCCAGGTTGTCTTCTCGCTTCCCCCCATACAGAACGACAATGGCTTTCTCACCAAAGCGAATGACATCCTCTGCAGACAGATCAGGTCTACTGAACATGTCAGCAGACTCCTTCAACTGGTTGTACTTTTTCAGCCCTGTCGGTTTTCCAATGCTGAACAAGCGTGACGTTGTATCGCAGCCAAGGATAGCATGAACAAAGGGCAGGTTCTTAGTAAGACTCTGACCCATCGCCAGTTTCAGTTTACCCACGTCCCAGATTCTTTGAAACGTACCACGCCTGGCTTCTGGTTTCATGAAGATTTTTTTTCTGCTTGAGTCCATGTGGTGGCAGAGAAGTACAAGGATGTCAGTATCATCTGCAACTACTACAACATCTTTGTCAGTTGCAACAGCTACAGCAGTTTCGACAATAAGACGATCTGCATCACCTCTGGCATGGATGCACTGACATCCGGCTGCTTCAAGACAACTTCCCAACAGGTGCAGAAACCGCTGTTTGTTCTTTTTGTTGCAGAGAAAATCGTCTTTTTTCAGCGTGAGTCTCATGTGTGACTCGCAGTGCACTGCTATTGTGCTAGTTCCCCTTCTGAGGTGAGTCATGTCCTTCACTGAAGGTTCGTCAGTGTAACCATCGAAGACCACCACACATTTGCCATATTTCTGGAGGACGTACTGTGCATACGTATTGCAGATATCCTGAAAGGTTACACCACGGGGCCACAGGATACGGTGAAGAAGCGCTCCGCCATCCAAGACATAGATAAGTTCAGATGGCAAGGTGTCTTCCTGGGACTCAACGTACTTCCAGAGTGCAGTTGCCAAAGCTGCTTTATTGGCTGGTCTCGGAGAACCAGTAGAATCAAACAATGCTGTTGGGTAACTGCACAACTCGTATGCAAATAACTGCTGGGTGTCGACATCCTCGTCTGCAGCCACCACTGTTAAGCGTTGAAACAGCGCTTGGGGATCGATATGGACTGCTTCCTTGTTGATAGTCACGGCAGTTTTACACCCAAGAGTAACAGCCTGTTGCTTTCGTTTGAACGAATATGTCATAACATCCTGACCTTCCATGGACTGAAGAATCTTCTGTCCCACTGACTCTGCCTGATCGGCATTGACATTGGTGTCAGCCACAACACCAGAAGTAATACTTCGCAGGCTCTGGTCAATTTTGCTGAATGGGTTCCGTTCCTGCAAGAACCTGACCAACTTGTCTGTGTCCTCACAGTCGCGTTTCTGACGAGTATCAGACGCTTCCTTGTGTTGCTCGCTTGTGTCATAGGTCACCTCGGTGAACTTCTGCATTGCTTGGTTCAACTCAGAGCATGCGGGTAGAGATTTTACCCATACTAGCCGTTGCAGCTCGGTCATGCCTCTCCCTCGCGTAAGACCACCAGTGGTTTTGAGGCTACGCATCAGCATCTGTTCGATTATCAGGTCTGTTGAGAGCCCTGCCCAGAATCTGTCACTGCGGCGTACAACGTGGTAGCCTTCCATGAATAAGGTGTGAATCTCTGGCTGGTCAGTTGCCAATGTGGACATCTGCTGCAAATAGAGATATGTGGTTCTCGCATACAAATTGTGACCTGCAGCAGCAAAATATGGCAACATTTCGTAGAGGGCAGCAAGATGTAGAGTCCAGTTTCCAGTTCGTTCTGCTCTGAGAAAACGCTTAAGAATGTCTATCATTTTCATGTACTGGAGCCACAAACAGCTTGTCCGACTGGAGATATTTTTCTCCTTCTCATTCTCCAGTGTATCATGGATGGTCATAACCGCTGACTTGGATTTGTCATCAAACTTCCAATCAGGGTTTGTGAGTAGTTGAGTGAGCATTTGTTTTGCAGTTGACATGGATTCAACAGTATCAAACATCCGTGTCCATGGCTTCTGCACTTGCTACCTGATCTGTTTGGACTACTGTTGGCACATCGTCCGACATCGTCTCAACCTCACTCTCGACCTCTGGCAACGGCAGTCCCAATGCATCTGCAGTGAGGAGGATGTTTAGTGCTGCAGTCACAAGAAAATGGCCTCTACGAGCCCTGGCTACTGCCTTTCCACTCAACATGTGCGCAACTGTGTTGCTGCCATAGACAACTTCCAGTACTTCAGACAACCCTGAGTTTTCCATGAGACGCCCAATACAGCCAAGGTAGCTCATTTCAGTGTGGAGCCCTCCAATCCGCAGTATTACTGACTTCAAAACACTTGTTGGTGGTTCGTTGGCCACAATAGTTTGAGCCTTCCACCACAGCGGTTGATCGAATGTAATGACTGGCGCTGTTTTACTCTGCTTTGCTTGTTCAGCCAAAAAGAGCAGGGTCGAGTAGACGCATGTCATGTCTCCAGGATTCAGGTCGATAATTGGCAAGAATGTAACAGAGGATTTTCCAGGATGGGAGCCGCCTGTTTGCACCATCTGCATGAAACCTGACCACCCTGGACGAGGCCACTGCAGAAAGGGGGATATAGTCCATATGGCATCCAGAATGTGTGTGGGTTCTGTAACTTGGATACAGGATCTCAGCATTTCAAGCTCCCTGAATTGGATGCCTTTCTGTCCTTTGGGATACGAGTAATGCTGGATCTTAACTTGTCCAGCTTCTTTAATCTCACTCGCAGTTACACTTCTCCTGGGAACATTATTTGATGTGAACTTTCCCGGTGTGAGCCTTGCAACCATGCCCATGCCATGGAACGTCCCGTGCCCGTCAAGTGTGTGTATGTTGTGATCAACATTGTCAGCTGCATATTGGATGAACTGCATATCACGTGTAACAACAGAGGTCTGAGATGTAACAGCTGCACTTTGCTCAAACATTTGTACTTCCTCGTACGAGCTACAAAATCCATGTTGGTGCAGTGAATCAATCAGGAAACGAGATCCGAAATGATGATGCATCTGTGCAGCCAACCCAAGTTGCAAAGGCGCAATCATTTTTCTAGGTCTTGCTGCTTGAACAAGAGCATGCCCCAGAGATGCTTGTTTCCTTTCTGTGTGTTTACCTGTCACAATGATTTCCAGAAACTGGTTAACACTATCTGGTAGGAAAGCTCTAGCATACTCTGCTGTGAGGTCATCAGGGCCTGGGTAGTCCTTAAGTGGTTCAAGAGCTCTGATATCGTTCTTGATCAATTTCGCGGCCGTTTTAACGATCCATCTGGTCTCTTCTTCCTCATTGAGAGACTTTGGTTTCCTATAATAATCATGGAGTATGGATGCAGCTGTTCTCATGAAAGTGACGACATTTTCCCTGCCTTCGAGGTTGGTGAAGATGATCTGGTCACCGAAGTGTTCCTGGAGCTTTTGTTTCATATACTGTGGACCATATGGTTCCTCCAATGAATGGGCTGACCTTAGGAATCCACCCATTTTCTCCACTAAGTCACTTATTGATAACTGTTCATCCTCATTGTCTGCTAAAGCTGGATAACTGCTTTAAATGCTTCTCGTTTATCACGATTCAAGGGGCGTCCAACACTTAGCTTTGGTTTTTTGCCAGTTTTCTCACTTCCAACCTCAAACCTCTTTGGAACATCTTTCCCGGTTCTAAAATTTATACTGCACTGCTGGTGGTAAATGGCATCTTCCGCATGTAAATCATGAGCGTACGACAATCGACCCATTACAGCCTCACTCCATTCATCGCCCCTATCTCTACAAACACTGACAATGGTATCCTCAAACACTGACGTTCGGACAGGGTAGGTGTCACAGCTTCGTCTTCTGTCACCACACTGGGCAGATGTACCACAGAAGATGCAATCACTTTTAAAATCAAAAGTTTCCTTGGACCTCAATCTGCTAACAGATGCTGCCTCATCCACAGAAACATTTAGGGCTCCACTGGCAATGTATTTTGGGTTGCACCATCGTTGCCTACAGACCTTGTGAATTGTTTGCCCAACATTGGCATGAACACTGCTGTTCCGTTCACTACTCGCTTTGTTAATTCCAGCACACCCTTTCGTGCCAAGAACAACCACATTAGAAGAACTGCCAGTTACAATATTCTTCTGACACAATATACAAATTGTATCTTGTTGTAAACTAGTTTCGGACATTTTTGCGTCAGTCTAAAGAGACAGGTTGTCAAATCTAGACCACAGTTCAGAAAATGCTCAACTAGCAATACACATACACTACTCTTTCAGAGCAAGCTTGAAGAACTGTATTTGCAGATACAACGAGGAGTCGAATGTGTGTAATTCTCAATCACATTTGGTATGCACTTCAGCAATATTATTCCACAGACTACTAGTACATATATTGCTCCATCAGATCTGTCTTTTCGTCTGTCAAACAAGTGCCTCGAACATAACACAATGCAGTGTATGCAGTCCTGGCGCTTTTTAGACCTCAACTTCTACCCAATAATTTCGCAAACTTCCTCAAATTTAATCGTTTTGCGACCAGACTATTGGATTGAATATATTTATAATAACAACACAGTCCAACTAACGAAATTGTCTAGCTGTGGAATGAATATGTAAGGAATACAAACATTATAAAACTAAAAGACTACACCATATATGTGTCAGTGTATATTCAGATCAATGACAGAGTATGGTCGATTTTCATCCCTGCTGCCTGAGTTTTAATGTGCATTTATTTTTTTCAATTCCTAATCTACCATTCATCTATTGCCTCGATATTGTTTTAGGGGTACATGGCCATCATTTAAGCATGATTGCTAAGATTTATATTGATCGTAGGAGAGCTGATTGAAAAAAAATCGACATTTTGATTACGTCATTTCGTTTTTAAAAAATTCACGTGATTCGAGTATTTACTATGACGTCATTTTCAAACTGTAATTCATAATACTTACTGTAGGTAGAAGGGTACTTCAGTTTGCAACAAATTGATACCACATTCGTGCATATCTGATGACTATAACAAATTCTATGGAATTTTTTCTATCCCTACCCCCTTATTTAGACATGCCTATCATGTGATCATGCTACCAAAATCAGGGGCGATTTCAACAATTTTCCCATCGGTTGATTTTGGTAAACTTTTAGTATGTTTCGGAGGGACCCTTTCGGGATTGAATGCCGCAAAAATAAATTCTGTTGCAATTTTTTTGACCTTTTCGATTTTTTTGGGTTATTTCTACTGGACTAATTGATCCACCGGTGAGATTATCAATCTGTATCTTATTCCCCATGTTCGGGAAAAGGAATCCTGAATTAAACGTTACACACAATGATTACGCAATATACAACAGATGGCAGAACAGGTTCAATAGTTGATACTGGCTATGATCTAAAACTGATAAAGTTGTTCAGCTAAATTTGTAATTTTAATATCAAGGGAATTCCTCAGATGGCAGTTACCGCTAGCTACACCTTACATCGGATCGTATTCAGTTCTTTTTGTAGCTAAAGGGTAGTGAATAATTTGCCAACGGAGAGTAACTTACAAACCATTGCGTTTACGCGATTTGTTTAGGGCATATGCCATTTGTCCTAAATGCATAACTATTGGGTATTCACGTTTTCCAGAAGTCTGGTAAAATTAAGATTTGACGTGGTTTTTGCTTTGTTCTTTTTTTGTATTATTTTCATCTAATAGATAAGCGTATACATATTTTAATATAAGCAGAGTTAAATGTTATCCCCATTGCGACAATGATTTAAATATATCTATTTTGTCGATAAACAAAATAACAAATCAGACAGCACTACCAACGGAATAAATGCACCGTATACGACTTGTACAGGTGACTAAGACAAACACACAGTGAACGGTTTTTACAGCTTTCGAACACAAACACACCGTGGTATCACACGAGCTGGTGACATTTGTGTTTAGAAACAAATAATGTCTCTGATCACCTACTGGACAGCAGGAAAATTAGATACTAGTCAAATACTTGTATAATACTCTTACTGCCCACAACAGAAGCACGTGGCGCCAATATACACGTTTCCCATAAGGATAGAAGGAGGGGATACGCAGTTAAACAGGTAAGTCGCTGTAACTTGATATTATATACAGTCTTTACAAATTACAGTGACGGTGTATTTTAACTAGAAAACAAGTCTATCTATGTCTCTACATTATTTTTTGATTTATCAAAAGCTGTTGTGAAATTCAATCGTTATTGCGTCTACTTAATTGAATATGTTCAATGTGCTTCATTTCAAAGAGAAAATGGGGCATATGAATTCGTAAATTGATAGAGAAACATTATGTCGACAAGTTTTTTAATTAATTTTAAAACCTGAATATGGAACTGATTAGATGATCAGCGACGTAGAAAATGATCGTTCACTTTCACTTTTCTTACAACATTAGTTCCATGGATCATACAGAATGTACAGCAACACCCATCTGGCACATTTAATTTTGCATCAACCATCAGTGAAATATATGTTCAAGTATTTTTTGTCGATCTACAAGATACAAGACGAGTACGTTCATCTTATTGCTAAACAAGTACATGTTCATATTTTCACATTTTATAGCCATTTTCCGGGAAATAATGTTCAACAATAAACTTTTGTGTACGCACATATTCACATATACTTCCATCGTATCGTAAGTCAGTCCGATACGAATAAATCGAAAACAGCACATCACTTAAAAATGAACGAAGCCAGGGAGATGATATAGTGTTATAAATCCGATTCAGTGCGAACTGATTTATTATTGCAAGAAAAAAAATATATATCCCATCCTAGAAGAAAAATTGACATTTAGATATATCGACGACGTTTTGTCAATTAATAATGACAATTTTCATACATATGTCAATGCGATATATCCCAGCGAACTAGAAATTAAAGATACAACAGAATCATGCACACACGCTTCATACTTAGACATTTTACTTAATGTAAACACAGACTGGAAATTAGCAACGAAGCTATACGATAAACGCGACGATTTCGGCTTTCCCATCGTAAACACAGACTGGAAATTAGCAACGAAGCTATACGATAAACGCGACGATTTCGGATTTCCCATCGTAAATTTTCCACATTTAAGTAGTAATATACCTCAGTCACCTGCATGTGGAGTTTATATTTCACAAATGATCCGATATGCAAGGGCGTGAACAACATATCAAGATTTCATATACAGAGGTAAACTACTCACTGACAAATTATTGACACAGGGATATCGAAAACCGCGTTTAATGTCAACGTTCCGCAAGTTTTACGGTCGGTATAATAGTCTCGTTTGCGACTACTCTGTTTCACTAAGTGAAATGTTGAGTTGCCTTTTCGTTGGCGGTTGTTGAGACGTCTGTACCAATTGTGACGAGGATACACTCCTCACTTGTTTCACTAGACTTGACTGTGGACTCATGGCGGGTGTGACCGATCGACAGGGGATGCTTACTCGTCCATGACACCTGATCCCACCTCTTGGTTTCCAGATGTCCGTGTTTGTCCATTTTTTATCGGATTTGTATCTATTTGCTGGACATTCTATTGATTTACACTTTGGTATCTGAGGTTTTTATATTACATTGACTTCCACAATTATTATTAAACAGTGCGACATTTAAGTCCGGACTTTTAACTTCCACTTGTATTTGAGTTGCGGAATTTCTTTTTGTGGTAGATGGCGGGCTTTATTTCCAATAACACATATACTAAAATTTAGGTTTTACCTGTTGCTACCTGCACATATATTGTTTTTGAAAGGTAAAAATCCCACGAGATTTTCGGTGGGATTTTCACTCCCAATAAAACTCCAATGAGATAAATGATCCTATTGGCAATGCTTTCCAATTCTTAAATGCATGGGAGAAAAAAAATCATTTTTTAAATTAGTGGGACTAATTTGATTACATCCCCCCACATGATTTTTCATTTGTGTGGTTATGTTAACCATTACGTATACGTTTTGTGTATGGTGGTTGGTGAATTATCAATGTATATGGCTAATTAAAAATGTAAAGAAATAGACCAACTGTATTAGATTATTTCATATTCGGTATTGATTTGTAATGGATTTTTTAACTACAAATTGAAAAAAAAAAGTTTTTTAATTCATTTTTTTATTTTTATAACTACATAACTAGATATTGAACACAAATATGTATTTATTTAATTTGTTTTACACATCTGAATGTTTTGTTTGGATTTGCTGGTGTATTTTATATACAACATTATTTATGACCAGATACATATGTATATGTATGACGTGTATTGT
>BROG01002181.1:0-14164 GCA_030159075.1 Atrina japonica | reverse complement strand
AATATGAGTCTAACATCTTACTGGAGTGCTGAATAATTTTTTCAAAATAATATTTTATTTAAGTCTCCACATAACACATCTGCAAGGAGATAGGCATTTGCAATGTTAAAAATGTCTCCCGTCGGATCGGGTTTCGTCTTGTGCTTACTATGACGTCATTAGTCTATCAACTGTATACGGGAAGTGCACTCGGACAAATAAAATAGAAATTACCGATGTAGTAGCTATATATAAACAGTAGAATTGAGAAAACGTTTAAGTATTATCAATAGTACCAAAGTTATAGTTTTACTAAAAAGGGCAACACACATGCTTAAAACGACCGTTCATGTCAATGACTTCGTCAGTTCGACAAATGAGCTCGAATTAAATGATAAATATATATCTCGGAAAAAAATAGTGGTATCATACAAGGCAAAATAATAAATGTAAATATATGTTGCCAAATCTATCTAAGAGTACCCATTCTAAAAGTAATGACAGTCTTAGCTTTTGAGAAGTTAAGAATTTAAATACAATAATTTCAGCATATTTACTTAAATATGAAATAGCGAAATATGTTGCAAGAACATTAAAATTTGTATAGAACTGCTGCATACACATCCTCCAAATTTGTATCATGGAATGCCGTCTGTAGTATAATTTCATTGTTTTAAACATGAATGATAGCATCTTGACATACGAAATCTTATACGTGATACCTAAATATGGTAGTACAAAAGTATTCTTGCATTAATTGTTTGGTAAGGTTTGTCACTCAGCCGGTCAAGGACTTGGTCTTGGTACGATTCATCTTGGGTTCGAGTTTTCCATGTAACTTCACTCAACTAACAAATACGCAGATATTTACGAAGATTATCGGAAAGTAATCAGACGCCATATCTTGTTTCAGTTTCTATGTAAACACAAAAATTAACGATAATTTTTTACATATACACTCTGTTTTCGACGATATTGTCGGGTAATTTTTATGGTGTATAATCGTTTCATGATTATTACACTGTTTCCGAAAAAAGCCCCTAACTTAGCTAACGCTGCTTTAAATTTCAGGTACTGCTCCCTGCAGTTTACAATCCATCATTAACATTCATGGACAGTTCTGTGTGAATGTCAACACTTCATGTAATTACAAGACGATGTATAAAACATTCGCTCCGTCCAGCGTCTGTGTGTTCGTCCGTCATTTCAAGCGCGCCTTCGTCTATATATAAAACATCTCGGATACCAAAGTATAAATCTTTAGGATATCCAGGACACAATTCCTAATCCGGCAAAAATGGACAAACACGGACCTCTGGAAACCAAGAGGTACGATCAGGTGCCATGGAGGAGTGAGCATCCCTTGTCGACCGTCTCCAAAACTTTGTTTTTAACTCTATAGTGTAATGTTATTAATTAGGTGAATCTCTTTCAAACTCTACCACCCTACATAAACAATTCCTCTTGTTACTGTAAATAAAAACTGCCAAAATACGCCAAACTATCTATTTATATAATTTTCTGTTACAGAAGCAGGAGACATTTTCTGTTGTTGTAGAACATCATTGTACAGTACGTATCCTGTTACTCGGGTCTGTCACAATAAGCTTGATATTATACTATTTGATTGAAAATGGCAGACTTCAAATGTGATAAAATTAACTTAAAATTCGACTAAAGTCAAATTTGACTGATTTTTCAAAACATTTGAACTAATTCCAGGTTTTCTATACCTCAGAATTTTATATCGAATAACAATATCATAAAACTGAAGCCAAATATGCTTGTGGAGTAAGAACTTTGAAAAATTCTGTACAGCTGGGGTTTTTAGTAAAATATTATGTAAAAAGGATATGCAGCTGTAAAGCGTGGTAGTTAAATCAGAAAATGGATAACATTTTGTTAAGTTGGAACTGCTGTATGTATGTATGCATGTATGTATGTATGTATTTTTTTCTCTGTATGTATGTATGTAGATATGTATGTATGTATGTAGATATGTATGTATGTATATATGTATGTATGCATGCATGCATGTGGGTGTAAGTAAGTAAGTATCTGTAAGCAAGATTCAATTACGGAAGAGAATCACAACTTAATCCACTTTGAGAGAAAAGCATACATGACGATGTCCAGCTCGAATCAGATGAAAGCAAATAAGAGATGTAAATGTGATGTCAGCACCAGTATAAATATAACGTCGTTTTGAGTAAGTTATTGGCCTCAAGCAAAGTGTAATATGAGATATTGTACAAATGTAATATAGGATATTGTACAAAACAAATACATGACTAGTTTGGAGTTACAAGTGGTGAATCCAATGTCATGCGTCCGGTGTTATAAAGTGAAACTTCCTCCCGGCGATATTACTCTATAGTAAGCCTTGTGGAAGTCTTACTCTAGAGCCAGTGTTCCCCCGTGTAAATTTGAGTGAGACGTCCCCCTAAAGATGAAATTTCACTGTAGAGTCAGCCCTCTCCCCTATCTGAAGTCGAATATCCTACTCTTTACAGAATCTTCTCAGATTATATAGGCGCCCCTCTTCAAATGTTTTCAACCTTAATGCATATGAAACATAATTCTTAAAAGCATACACGCTTTGTATACAAATACAATGTTCCTGATAAGTCAAGGGTTGCACAATACTAACGAATTTGTGAATGGAAATCAACTGTGAACAATATCCGAAACTTGAAATTGTGACATTCTAGGGGACGACCATATAATTCTGAGGGGACTGGCATATTTTGGAAATAAATATTCTGGGCTTGAAAATAATGAAAATAAATTATCTGTCTCTTCCTGCAAAAAAAAAAACAAAAGAAAAACAAGTAATCTGACCTTTCCTTGTGCCCAAGTTGTGGTGAAAATTAAATTGATTTTTAAAATTTTACAGCTCTTTGGTTCGCTACGATCGCCATTTTTTCTCACCAAAAGTTACATAAGCGAGACATAGACGCCGCTTTTCCAACGGTGGCGGTTACGGCATCAAACTTTCCGTTTAGTTCTAACGTTCAGTTTTGGTTACCAGTTTGATGGTCAGTTAATATTGGTACTGGATTGATGATATTTGGCCTGAAAGTTCCTTGGGGGTCTAGCATGGGGACACATCTAATGGTGAATATAGGGATCCTGCCCAACCCCATGGAATATATTTTTAACTTATAACTTGAAACATATTCACATCCCTGATCCACCACTTATTTATACTGCATAATACCAGTATACTTACATTTAATTTCACAGCAGGGACCGACGAGAGATATAATAACGTGTAATTCTTGTTTTCATTACTAGTCATGGGCCAGTAGTCAGCTAGGACCAGTACCTGAATAGCCGAAATCATGCAAAGCCGGCAACTTATCCTAGCCGGCAACTGATCCTAGCCGGCAACTGATCCTAGCCGGCTGGTTACTGGTCCCTGAGCAGTAGAGTCTAATATATAAAGACAATTATATGTCATAATTCAGTGGTAGATTTAAGGGGTCTTATAGGGAATACCTCTCCCCTCTTTGAACGCCAAAATATAGATGTATTATGTATGCACATTAAAAATTAACTCGGACAGAACGAAAAGACGACAAATTAACATTTTGTCTTCTTTTCTGGAGCCGGCCTGGCTCAGTCGGTAGCGCGCTCGACTCTGGATCGTGAGGTCGTGAGTTCGAGTCCCGCCGGCGGCAGGTCGGTTTCCGGTCTTTCGGATGAGACAGTAAAAACTGGAGGTCCCGTGTCACAGTAGGTGTTGGCACGTTAAAGAACCCTCACTGCTCAATGGCCGTAAGTGCCGAGCATAGGCCAAAATTTGAAGCCCTTCACCGGCATTTGGTGACGTCTCCATATGAGTGAAATATTCTTGAGTGGGACGTTAAACAACAATAAACAAACAAACATATTTTCTGGGCAAACATATTTTTTTCGCCCCGAAATAGCGAAAAGTCGACATGTTACAAATCAGCCACCACACTTTACATTGAATTAACACCATTTTCACAAGTACGGCGTCTTGTACTCCCCTCCCCAATAAAAAAAAAACAATAATAAAACTCTATGAAAATTCCTTGATCCTCAAAACAACAAAATTTGGTCGAAGATTTACTACAATGACTCTCCATCCATTTATGTGTGTCTGGACACTGATCAAATACCAGAATATGAATTTTGGATAGTGTTTTATGCCATACTCAAAATATTCTTTTCAGTTATATGGCGACGGCATATGACAATAGCAAAGAAAAAAATGAAGAAAATAAATAATCTGTCTGTGGTCTTCTTGAAAATAAATATTCTGTCCGGTATGAAAATAGATAATCTGACTCGACAAAATTTTCAGGGCCTAGCACCATAAAAGGCAAGGGAGCGGGAATTTAAATTCTGAGGATGCAGATTAAGAATATGTCTGCCCAGCGGAGGGATGCGCAAATTTCAGGAGAATTTATTTTATTAATGTTCGGCCTTTTTATAGAAAAATGATATGTTTTAACACCTCTTTTATCAACTTTAGTGGACAGGTTCTCGCTGCGGTCACGCCGGAATCCATTCCTAGTCACTTCTATATGTTAGATTAATTGTAAGGCAATAGGCGTATTTCGTTAGAGGATCGGGTTTTACGCATCTTTCAGATAATGTTTTAAAATTTGGAAGCTCGTAGATGCATTTTCTGTGTACAGACGCGAGAATACGCCAAGCAATCCGATAATAAATTACACTGACTACCTTTTTAAAACCATTGGATCAGTAATAAAAATGTTAAAATCGAGACAGAAATCCTGCTTAGTAACCTCCAAACATGGAATTATAACCTCTTTATCGTTAACATATTTTCAGATTATGTCGGAAGCCCGCTGAGGTAATCTCTAGTTTCCAGAAGAAAAAATCACAATTTTCCTCAAGGTTCAGGGTACACTTCCCAAAAACCTAAATTTTAAAGGAATTGACATATTGCGACTAGCTTTTATCGTAAATAGTGCATTAAATTGACTTATCATTTACCTCAAAAAGTAAAGTTTCAGAAAGCACAAATGAATGAGCGTGATAAGGGAGTCCAGAAAATTTGTGATTTTTCAAAGCTCGGGAAGCCTTTTTTTAGATTCTAAACGTAATATAAAATGTTGCTTGTATGTGAAAAAGTGGGGGCGCCACCTGGCCCTCACCCCGGTTCATATGCCTATGAGAGTTGCACGAATATAATTAATTATAACTAGATTTCAATTAATATAAAACTTTACATTATATTGTGTTAAATCATTCTTACATATCTTTAAAGCGGCTAAAATGGATATTCTTTAAATTCAGGCATTTACTTCAGCATTTACCCTCCTCACCCGACCTAGTTTCGGATCAAATTGTACCGTCAATTTGTCAAAAAAGTCAAAAATTTGGTGCGTGAACAACCCGGGCTGTATAAATCTAATTCAAACGACCTGTCAAATGCTATTTCACGTCAGTTTTGTATTTATAGATTTACAGCTGACCGTGACTGTCTAGCACATCTAACTTTACATCGATTAGGCGCTTTCCGGTTCTCTGTCGTGATAAGTGTATTTAATTTTGGCATCAGTATTTATTTATTTTATATGTGTTTGCCGATACTAAATTCAAGTTGTTTTCCCATTTTTTTGTGTGGTCATTTACTTTACTTTTTGTCTTTTGTCCGGGACTGTCATTTCTAAGTAAAAATGAAAATTAATAATCCCAATTAATAATCGAAGCTCAAGTCCATTAGAACACGACAAATTCGATGTGCAATGGTCTCAACATGAAGAACAATTGCGAATCCCAAGCGGGATACTACCAGCAATATATTTTTTTTTACAATTCTCTCTCTCTCTCTCTCTCTCTCTCTCTCTCTCTCTCTCTCAGTTTAAACATATTTATTGCTTTGTATTATGTTTATAATATTTGAATGCAATTGGATTGAGCATAAGTCATCACAACAAGTTTTAAACACACATACACTCTCCCTCTCTCTCTGTCATTTTTTCACAGGGTTTTGATCTAAGACCTAAATAAAATTTAGATTACGTGTGTTTACCTATTATTTTGACGCGTTGAGTACCGAGAAGAAATAAAACTATGAAACAATTCTATATTCAGTAAGAGGGGGGGGGTTACACGGCATGATTTGTTATACATGATTTGACATGCATTATAAATAATGCCGTGCAAACAGTGCTATGACTCAATCTTACGAAACATGCATGACTGCAATGGGGAATAGAACTTGCTCTAATCTGGACGACTAAATCGTTGGGTTTTAGCCAATCAGAATAAAGATTACCAAGCTCAGTTATTAATACAAGTATCAGTAGCAAACCCACATGGTAGATAAAACACAAGAAACGCCAAGAAAATCTCAAATACCAAAGTATAAATCAATAGAATGTCCAAGACATAGATACAAATCCGATAAAAATGGACAAACAAGGACCTCTGGAAACCAAAAGGTGGGATCAGGTGCCATGGAGGAGTAAGAGTCCTCTGTCGACCGGTCACACCCGCCGTGACTCCACTGTCAAGTCCAATGAAATACGTGAGGAACGAATCCTCGTCACAATTGGTACAGACGTCTCAACAACCGCCAACGAAAAAGCAACTCAACATTTCACTTATTGAAACAGAGTAATCGCAAACAAGTCTATTATACCGAGTGTAAAATTTGCGGAACGTTGACATTAAACGCGGTTTTCGATATCCCTGTGTCAATACCTTGGCAGTGAGTAGTTTACCTCTGTATATGAAATCTGTATTTGTGAAATATAAACTCCACATGCGGGTGACTGATGGATATTACTACTTAAATGTGGAAAATTTACAATGGGAAAGCTGAAATCGTCGCGTTTGTCGTATAGCTTAGTTGTCAATGTCCCGTCTGTGTTTATATTAAGTACAATGTCTAAGTATGAAGTGTGTTGTATCTTTAATTTCTAGTTTGCTGGGATATATCGCATTGACATATGTATGAAAATTGTCATTATTAATTGACAGAACGTCGTCGATATATCTAAATGTCAAATTAAAGTACACCGCTAACTTTTTCTTCTTTTGATTCGGCAGTTTCTAAATGAAGTTTGCTTCGTATGAATAAAGGAACAGGTTGGCCAATAAAGGGGCACAATTGGCTCCAGTAGGGATGTCGACAGTTTGTTGAAAGACCACGTCTCCGAACATTACAAATATATTGTCTATTAGAAATTCCAGCATGTTTTTATATCAACTTCAGTGTATTTATGTGTAGAATCAAAGTGGTGTTAATAAGTTTCCTGATAGCCAATCACCAGATATTTAAATTTTCGGGTACCACCTTGTGAAAAAACAGTTTTATGGGATGCTAAAAAGTCTTTCTTTTAATTTTTTATGTGGGATAATTGTGTAAAGAGTAGAAAAATCATAAGTTTTGATACTGTGAATTCGAGAAAAATTGTGTGCCTTCAAATTTTCGAAAAGCTGTTGAGAATTTTTAAGTATCCACATCTGATTTACAACTGTACAGTATTGTTGCAGTTTCTCCTTATCGACTGTCAATATCTTGGTAAGGTGTAAAGATAAAGGTCACCGTTTGGTAGAACATTTGCTGGATCCTGCTATGTATCGTTGCTTATATGGGGTTTTATGAAGTTTAGGTATCCAATATAAATGTGGTAGCTCGAAATCGGTATCCGTTGTAGGTATATCAAATGAGCGTAATACAGACAAGTGATTTTGAAAGATCTCGTCCTTTGAAAGTGAGTTACGTGTGTATGTAGGATTTCCAGAATTCGTATTAAACCCAAGTTCCTGTAATAAACAATTATAGTAATGTGCCTTACAAATAAAAACTATATTATTTGAGGCTTTGTCTGCTGGTACCAGTACATATTGGTCATGTAATCTATCCAGTTCAGTTACTACTTCTGGAATGTCAAATCCAAAATCTGTAAATTTTGAATTATATGAAGATGCATTGTGGAACATCCACAGTCCACAATACTTTATTATGGATAAAAAGATGTGTCTTCCTCTGAATGAATGGCGAAATTTTCGGAAGTCTTGAAAGTCATCCATATACATTCTTAGAAGTTTTTTTTCAAGCATTGTGGGTCCTATTTTAATCTAACCAGGAACCAATTTTCTTCTTGGCCGTTTTCTCTTGTTAATTAAATGCATTTCACTTGTAATTATTATAACAACTATCTCTCCATTCTCCACAGGTGCTTGGCAGAAAGGACGGGTAATATCGAAGAAGTTGGTCATGATTTAGACATACTGTGTAATCAAGGAAGCCATGTCCCACAAAATCATGCATGATTTGAAAGGCTGTGTAAACCACTCTAACATCACTTGGAAACAGTAAATCGGGTGATATACACAACAAAAAGTAATTAACATTTAGGAGGGGTTATTAACTTGATTAGATCCCTTTTACCTAAGTTCCGAGTTTGATTTAGTACAGATTTAATGTGAAATATGTTTTGTTCAGGAAAATTAAATCCCCTTTATGATATATAAAATAAAAACGATCTATTATGATGTCATTTTCTTCAATGTCTAAATATACCTGAAATGAAAAGAACGTCAATATTGTATCGATCGTAACGATCCGTCGCGTCTTTGTCTTACTTTATTCCTTTTCAGTTCCTGACGTCCAAAGTTCAAATTTATATTTCTCTATTATTTTTACGGATATGGACATAATAAATTAATAACGAATACAGATTTGTCCGCTCTGTGACAATTTGTTATAAAGCCGCTTTCTATTTGACCCATATATAGATAAAAAGGTTGACATCAGATGAGAAGATGAAAACAGAGAAACAGTATTCGTATAAGTTCTAGAACTGCTCACTGCAGTTTAAAAATTCAGCATTTTACCTCTGTGAACTTTACAACTTCATGTAATACAAGTAATTAGGGAAGCATTTTCTATTGTTGTAGTACATCATTTGACTATTTACAGTATGCAGGTATCATTTTACTAGGGTCTATCACAATTAGCTTGATATTATACTTGGCTGAAAATATCTCAACAGACTTTAGATTTGATAAAGTAAGCCTTAAGTTAAGGTCGAAATAATTAACAAATGTCTGTTATGTACTTACTATACTGTAAATAGATATGTATGTATGTATGTATGTATGTATATATGTATGTGTAAGTATGTATGTATGTATGTATGTGTGTGTATGTATGTGTGGTGTGTATATGTATGTATGTATGTCTGTGTGTGTATGTAAATATGTATGTATGTATCTATCTATGTATGTATGCATGCATGTATGTATGTATTTATATGTGTGTAGGTTGGTAGGTACGTATGTATATTGGTAGGTATGCATGTCTATGCATGTATGTAGGTATGGATGGAAGGGTAATTTAGTGGATGAATGAATGAGATGTCTCTATGGATATTTATTTAATCTACCTTATTTCTATGTATGTATGTATGTGTGTATATATGTGTGTATGTATGTATGTATGTATTTAGGTGCAGGTGGGCCCTTAATTTTTCATATGCATGCAAATGTCCTTTTTTCAGACAAGGAAAAGTCTAGTATTATATACATGTAAGCAATGTTTCAAATAGAATTGTATATATCTTTATCAATTAGCATATGAAAACATATTTTAAACCTTGGAAAACATTTTCATAAAATTTCTTAAGCCGCCACTTGTATTTCCTTCCTCCGCCACTGCCAATGCTCACTTGTATATCTGCAAGTAAGATTCAATTACGGAAGAGAATCACAACGTATATGCACTTTGAGAGATAGGCATACATGATGATATCGAGTGACAAAGCTCAAATCAGATGAAAGTAAATAAGAGAGGTACAAGGAGATGTCAACACGAATATAATTATAAGTTTTTTGTTGTGTGTAATCTAGCATCCTGAATATTTATACTTTCTGTATAATGAAGTTGTGATAATATTGTCCTAAAAAAGTATAATACAACATATTGTAAATCAGAACTTCATATCTAGATCGGCAGCACAATTGCAGAAATATATGCCATACGTTTATGAAAACTGTAATGTGACCTATATTGTAATCCAAAGAAAATATTGCTATTTCACCTGTGAAGTCATTGATGTGATCTTGTGACCATGAGATTTGATTTCAACCATTCTCATAAAGATTATATTACTATCCATTCCCCAAGAGTTTTAACCTCATGACTGGTCATTCGTGGCCGAGTTTTTAGACGGTAGCGCGCTTGATATATCTAAATGTCAAATAAAAGGACACCGCTAACTTTTTCTTCTTTTGCTTCAGTAGTTTTTGAACGATGTCTGCTTCGTATGAATAAAGGAACAGGTCGGCCAATAAAGGGGCACAATTAATTCCCATAGGAATGCCGACAGTTTGTTGAAAGACCACGTCTCCGATCATTACAAATATATTGTCTCTCAGATATTCCATATGTATGAAAATTGTCATTATTAATTGATAAAACGTCGTCGATATATATCTAAATTGTCACATTGAAGGACACCGCTAACTTTTTTTTTTTTTTTTTTTTTTTTTTTTCAGCAGTTTCTGAATAAAGTTTGCTTCGTATGAATAAAGGAACAGGTTGGCCCATAAAGGGGCGCAATTGGCTCCAGTAGAAATGCCGACAGTTTGTTGAAAGACCACGTCTCCAATCATTACAAATATATTGTCTATTAGAAATTCCAGCATGTTTTTATATCAACTTCAGTTTTTTTTATGTCGAATAGTTGTGTAAAGAGTAGAGAAGTCATATGTTTTGATACTGTGAATTCGATAAAAATTGTGTGCCTTCAAATTTTCTAAAAGCTGTTTAGAAGTTTTTAGTATCCACAACTGATTCACACCGCTTCTGGAATAAGCAACTGTATAGTATTGTTGAGGTTTCTTCTTAACGGCTGTCAATATCTTGGTAACGAGTAAAGATAAAGGAGTGGTAGAATATTTGCTGGATCCTGCTATGTATCTTAGCTTATATGGGGTTTTATATATTTCATGTGGAATTATTTCTTGTCGAATTCTGTATGGCAATTATACATTGAATAACTTTGAGATATTATAATATACGATGAATAAATGTATTAGAAAATGTATGAATTACTATTTCAACGATTCGCTATTGGAAGCATTAGTTCCCCTTGTATGACAAAAATAATCGTTTTCTTATGCGGTCAATATGTAACCTTGATAATGTCACGGTATACATACTGCTGTTCGATGAATATTAGCTAATTTTAGTTTCACGTCAACAAAACCAATATACCTGTATATATATATACACACACATATATATATTATATATATATATATATATATATATATATATATATATATATATATATATATATATATATATATATGATTTAATTGATGGGCGAGGTGTGTGTGATAGAGATTTTGATAAATTTTGCTCATGTGTGTGTTGTAATATGCCGTTTCTGGAACAGTTCTCATTTAATGGTTCAAATCATACCCTTTGACCTACCGATCCCCCCAGGTTATAGGTCAAACGCGGAACGAATGACCTTCACGGGTTCATGAGTTTGACCTTTCCGCGGATCGAATGACCTTCACCGGTTCGTGAGTTTCACCCGTCGATCGGGGCAGTCGCCGCGGACGTCCATGATCACCGCCGTGAAGTTGACCATCTTTTCCATTCGACAGCAGTAAATCTAGGTAAGAAGCAGATGTGTTGCTCTCTGTCGTCTCATTGATCTCTAGCTCAATAGGATACATCTGTCCGAGGTAATTCTGAAATTCTGAATTATTTATGGACAGAACATCGTCGATATACCTGTAAGTAAAATTGAACCGAGATGCTAACTATTTGTTTCCTTTGGAGAGTAGAGACTGTATAAATTCCGCTTCATATGAATACAAAAATATGTCAGCCAAGAGAGTTGCACAATTGTTACCCATTGGAATGTTGACAATCTGTTGGAAAACTTTACCCGCAAATACCACGAAGATGTTCTCTACTATAAACCCCAGCATCTTGATAAAATCGTCTTCAGTGTACTTGTTATTGGAATCAGAGTGTTCCTTGACAAAATAAGGTTCTTCATGACCTAACACCAAAAATGTATATCTACGATTTCCATTTTTGTATTCAAAAGTGTTTTTGTATAATATATGTTAATCTGTTTTGAGTTTTTGATGAGGGATTGTTGTGTAAAGGGTCGAAAAATCAAAAGACGTGATGCTTGTAATATGTTTGAAATTTAGAGATTTTATTTGTTCCAACAATTCCTTTGATTATTTAGGATCCACATCTGATTGACTCCGCTTCTTGAGTAGGCCGTTTTACAGTACTTCTGAAGACCTTGGTTAATATGTGTTAGAAGTTTGGTAAGCAAAATAGATAAAGGTTTGGTGGAACACATAGATGACCCCGCAATGAAGCGGTGTTTATAGGGATTTGTTGTGCATCTTCGGAATCAAATATATATATGGCAATTCAAGCTCCGTGTCACTTGTGGGTATTCCAAACGAAGCGAGTACGGATTTATGATAATCTAATATTTCAGAGGTAGAGAAACCGGTTAGAGAGTATGTATGATTTCCAGGAAGTGTGTTTAGTCCAAGTTTTTCTTGTAGTATCGCCTGCAGACAAATGTGAAGTTGTCAGATGCTTTGTCAGCAGGATCGATGATAAAATTTTCATGGAGACGGGAAAGTTCTCTTACAACATCAGGGTAACGAACAATTGAATTGTGTTTTGTGTTGACACAATGTTTAAGTCGTCGAATTCTTCGTTTAAGAACATTACTGATCGACTTAATCCACTCCAAAAGAGTATCAGGTTCATCTTCCTTCTTAACTCAACATATAGCGTACTCTTCACATGCGTCCATAATAATTTCAAAGTTTTGGCGCCATGTAAAGGATACAGGTTCGCTATATTTTGGGCCTTTGCATAAAAGATCTCTCAGTTTTCTGTTGCGCACAATGTTGAGATCACCTGTCACAACATGGCCACATGGAGAGAACATGAATTCAGATGTAGAACAGGTACAAGGCGGAATGTTCTGGGAAAGGCGGGGTAAATTGAGTTGCTGCAGATTTGCCTTGAAATAAAATATCTTAGAGGCAATTGAACGCGTATAGCTAAATACATGGTGAATCTTTGTATTGGAAGTATGGCGGGATCTTACTTTGGACGGATTTTTGGTTCAAAATTTTGCTTATATTCAAAACGTCAATGTCCTTATTAGCAAATTTTACCTTGAGGAACGGGTGATTACTTATTTCTTTATGTTCATTAGTCCTTACATCTTTGAATAATCTGTTGTATGAAAAGTCCAAATTGATACCACGAAGTCGATACTCTGGAGAACCAGCATCGGTAAAACATACTGTCATCGTAGATATATAAAAGTCATGTAATTTTTTTCAACGGGAGTGAGTACAGTTTTGTACGCATACGATGCAGACCTAATTGACGATTGACGAATGCTAGAAGACCATCGAGTGAGACATTATGAATCTAAAAGGAGATCAAAAAACCAAAAGAAGATCAAAAAATGATTTTTACTCGTAACGACAATAAATACAAATTGGCAACCTCAGATCAATAAGTTCAACATTTGGGTTAGTGTCATCTCGTATCCAACACAACTCGTACCTATGTGAATTTCTTGACTCGTACCCATGTTTAGCTGACTCGTGCCATCGATTAACTCATTCGTGTCCGTCACCTGTTTGATTGTAAGAATTATTGATGAAGGTATCCATATAATTACCAACAAGGTAATTACCATAATGCCGTTTGGTATTGAAATGGCATACAGCTATCTGTGAAAATAAATTGGCACCAGGAGTACTTAGCTGTTAGAAGTATTGTCCAATTCACAAAATGTGACCGGCGAATTAAATTTTTGATTATCTTGCGGATGATTCTACTATTCTACTATTTTCGGTCATGACAATCTTTATGACAAAAATGTTACTCAGAGGTAGAATAACAAGAACGACTATTCTTGTCAGTGTAAAATTAATGTCGTTATTCTTTATTACCTTAAATTTGAATGTGTCCAGGTCAAGAAAGTGTTTACAAGACTATATTTCACCAGGCTATATGGATATCAGGTAACGGGGTCGTTACAATTTTCGAGCTTTCGGTGATTTGACTTTGGTTTAAAAAACAATGAAATTTAGAACCTCGAATGTCCATAGATGTTTGTATAGATGGGCGCCCCCATTGTCGTAAAACCAC
>BROG01002180.1:0-14166 GCA_030159075.1 Atrina japonica | reverse complement strand
ATAATGTCAATAAACATCCAAAAAGATAAAGGATATACATGAAAGGGAAATAACTCCCATAAGGAGTGACCTTACAATTTCGACCCTATTGACTCTTTTGTAGATATTTACATGCTGAACATTTTTACATCTTTCCTTTTCTCTCTATCTATTATACGTTTTCAATATAATGTGAAAAAACGTCCAAAGTATTGGAAGATTTTTGCAAGCTGCTCATTTTAAGGTGACGGATTTTTTCTAGCTTTAATAATAATTTTGAAGATACATGTATTACATTCAAAATATTTGCTGATTCACTCGTTCTTTATTTAGCCATGACAACCATGCTAGGTCCTATCCACTTTTCATCTGCACACTTTATGTAGCTTTACATGGTTATACTTCCTGTCACGTTTGGTTCAAATTCGCGCAATGGTTCTCGAAATGTAGTCAAAAATGTCTAAAACTTTACCAGAAAAATACATTTTCCCTTTATTTAGGTGCCTGTGACCTTGACCTTTGACCCCATGCCCTTAAAATTTGTCAAAATGATCCTTAGATGATTCCTAACAACTTCTCATATATGTTTATACACAAAAAGTAGCTAAGTTTTTAGTTATTAATCAATTTGTAATACAGTTGTACCCTGTGTTACTGTAGCGCATCTCGACTGCTATTTATAAAAAGATTCCCTTTTCGTTCACAAACTTTGTAGATATGAACATCACAATCATGCATACAAAATTTGACACTCATCTTATCATTTGTTCATGAGAAGAAGATTTTAAAAGATGTACAAAGTTTTGGTCCTATTTGGCCTCTTTTGAGGCCCCTATGGTTCTTGAGAAGACATAAAACACAAAGAAGTCGAAAATGTGTGAATGATAACGACGGACGACGCATAACTGACGACAGACGATTGCAATAGGTCACTCTGAACCTTTGGTTCAAAAGGACCTAAAATCCACTTGAAAGGGGAAATAACTCACATATGGGGTGTTCTGGCAAGTTTGATCCTAGTGACTGTTTTTATAGATCTTTGTGTGCTGAACACTTTTGCTGCTTTCACTTTCTCTCTATCTATTATACTTTTCAAGAAAATGTAAAATAAAACATTCAAAAACCTGAAAAATCCACTTAAAAGGGGAAATAACTCCCATCAGTGGTGATCTGACAATTTCGGTCCTATTGACCTTTTTTGTAGATCTTTGCACCCTGAACATTTCTGCTTCTTTCATTTTAATCTACCTATTATACTTTCCAAGATAATGTAAAAATAAAACACCCAGAAAACCATGAACAAATCCGCAAAAAGGGGAAATAACGCTGATAAGGGTGACCTGATAATTTCAGCCCCATTATTTTTTGTAAATGTCTGTCTGCTGATCATTTTTGCTTCTTTCACTTTCTCTCTACCTATTATACTTTTTAAGATAATGTCAAAAAACTTCCACAAACATGAAAAATCAACTTAAAAGGGGAAATAACTCACATAAGGGTCGACCCAATAATTTCCTCCAAAATGAAATATTTGTAGATTTTTCATTTAAAGGTACGTTTTTTTCTCTAGCTTTAATAATTCTGGATATACATTCATTAAATAAAAAATATCTGCTGACTCACACGTTCTATATTTAGCCACGACAGCCATATCTGGTCCTAGCCCCTTTTCATCGGCAAACTTTATGTGGCTCTACATGATCTTACTTCCTATCAAGTTTGGTTCCAATTAGCCCAATGCCTCTTGAGATGTAATAAAAAATGTCTAAAATTTTACAATTTTACATTTTACATTTACTTAGGTGCCTGTGACCTTAACCTTCGACCCCATGACCTTGAAATTTTGTCAAAATGATCCTTAGATAATTCCTAACAACTTTCTGATATATCTTTGTATACAAAAAGTTGATCAGTTTTGAATCATTAAACAATTTGTAATACAATTGTACCCTGCATCACTGAAGCACCCTCTAGTGCCTTGTTTATGGACAGATTTCAATTTCATTCGTAAACTTTATAGATATGAACTTAATAATCATGCATACAAAATTTGAAAGTCATCTGATCATTGGTTCATGAGATTTTTAAAGACCTACCAAGCTTTGGTCCTTTTTGGCCCCTCTTGAGGTCCGTATGGGTCCTAGCCCCTTTTGATTCGCAAACTTTATATGGCTTTACATGGGGATGTCAAGTTTTGTTAAAATTGGCCCATTGGTTCTTGAGAAGAAGTCGAAAATGTGTAAAAGTAAACGACACACGACGGACAACGACAGACAAAATTCCATCGCAATAGGTCACCCTGGGCTCGTTTGTCTACGTAACAAATTCTTGGTGGCAAGTAATACAAAATTTAAAAAGTCGATAGTCAAAGAGATAGGTACAGAGAAGCACAGAGAAATACAGAGAGAGATAGATAGAGACTGAGACAGACAAACAGAGAAGAATAGAAACACAAAAACATTATAATTAACACAATTTAGAACATCTCTAATATTTTGATCATTATAGGCTGAGTAAATATTTGAAAAGTCACATTTTCAGGAAATGAATGGCTATGGCCTAGATTATACTTCAGAATATTCTACTACTACCGATGTATATGAATATCTGAACTAGTTAGTTATATAATGGCCAGACTACTTTATTGTCGAATAAGTTATTATAAAGAAAGTAGATAAAAATACATCATTACATAACTTTGAGTACTATTTAACGGATTGCTGTGATCCAATATAACATGGAACCGATAGCAAAAGTCTACTTCCGTTTTGATTTCCAGCTAATATCTTCTGTTTAAAAGGTGTTTGTAACAACAATGTATCTATGTCTCCTGTCCTACATTCAGGTAAAATAATATTTCTCCACTGTCCTTCCTTTGAACTAGCGTGTCAGAGTTCGAGATCAGGGTTCGTGGCAAAATGGAGTCGGTAGGAACGATGATAATTTAAAGTGTAACGATGTTCATCCTATGGAATGTCGTTCAAAATCAGAAAATAACTGATTTAAATGTTTCTTCACAGGATCAAGTGTATAGAGCCAAAAGTTTATTTTGCATATGATTTATTGTTTTCGGTAATTCCATCTTCATGGTGAACTGAACATTAAATTTTATATCGCGTTTCAGCAATGCATGGGCATATAACGAATTGTTTATTTTGAGTTTCAGCAATACATAGGCCTATAACGAATTGTTGATTTTGTCAATTTCATCAATAAAAACATGTTTTACAATTATATTCTACATTACCTTTTAATTGACGATTTCTGAGTTTTCATTTCGTTTCACAAAATCCTAAACTTCATCGTTTAGTAACGTGACAAAGGACAAAGTTACTAGCGTGATGTCATTTCCCCCATAGCTTAATAACTTTTTCTTTTTAAATTAATTGGCCTGACGTTACAGTATACACAATGGATTCTTCTAAACATTTCGCATTTGTGTTGATTTGTATGACCTATCTGTCTGTATTGGTTTGGAATATGTTATTTTCTTTTCGTGAAAAGTGCAAGCATTTGAAAGTGACAAGCGAACTTTATAGTGACATTTCCTAATTTGTTTTATAGTAGGCCCATTAGTAAGACTTGTCGTCAGTTGCAGTATTAATTCTGAATACATTAGCCTATACATAACGCAGACACAATTTCTAGAAAAGTTTTAATCTAATGCAAAATATGGGTCGAAATTCACCTCTTCCAACGTATTTGATTATCACACTGTATAGCAGTGAATGTGTGCTGTAAAGTAGGCTCTGAAAAAAGTAAATACACGTATATATAATTTCTAAATGTACTTCAAACCTCGATATTTCATAATTATTAATGGACAGAACAACTGATACCTATTTTGATTACACCTAGTTAACAGCAATCAACAGTTTTTTTCAGCCTTATACTGTAGGAATGAACCCGTTACAATGTAGGCTACCCAGAAGAGACCACAGGAGATCGAAACTATGTCAATAAGAAAACATCTAGCATATAGATCTACATGTGTCTGTATCATTTTATTATAGGCCTATAACACATATGTGTCAGTTATATATAATAAAGATGATACAGACATTTGTATATACTTGACATAGTTTCGACGGGTTTCCTATGGAAGAGACCACTGACCTTCCGCTAACTTTTTACATAGCAAACTTTAAACAAAATCAGCTTAGGTTCCAGTGGGAACCGAACCCATGCTTACTAACAGTTGACATATATATGGTGAGACATGATCAGTAGGCCTATCGGCTATGGTGTGAATTCGTCTTTAGTATGTACCACGACAATATTTGTTTTCCTTCGGTCTGTTTGAGAAAAATTTCCAACAGCTGATTACTTATATAAAAAAAATCACAAAATCATGATCTTTGAAATTATACATTAACCGGTTTCTTGTCCTATAGCCGGTAACTTGCGGCCCGACCACTATTCACTCGGCCACGTAAAAAATGCAACACGAGGTAAAATCAACATTTACAACATGTCGCTCATATGGAGACATGAGGGCACAATGCCCGTCATATTTAATTATATAACCTCTTTTAGACCCCACAGGAGATCAATCTTGTGAATAGATTTTTGGGCCGCACAGGGGATCAATCTTGTGAATAGATTATTGGGCGCCACAGGGGATCAATCTTGTGAATAGATTTTTGGGCCCCACAGGGGATCAATCTTGTGAATAGATTTTTGGGCCCAACAGGGAATCAATCTTGTGAATAGATTTTTGGGCCCCACAGGGGATCAATCTTGTGAATAGAATTTTGGGCCCCACAGAGTATCAATCTTGTGAATAGATTGTTGTTATGTTATTGTACAAGGTAATTCATTTTACTTAAAAACCGTGTCGTGGGAAGCAAATGAAAAGGGGACAGTTAAAAAAATGTTTTCCCTGGTAAAAATTGTTTTTAAATGATTTTTGATTTTGCGATGCAAATATATAGTGCACAAGAGTGGCCGGTGTAGGAAAATTTCAGTGGGTAACCGGTTAGAGTCGGGGCCGGTGACTTTTTAGTCTAAAATGTCATGCAACTGTAATGCAATGATTATCACAACAAAGGTAGACTGAGGACTTTAAGTTGGGTTTCAAATCAAGAATGAGAAATTTGTTATGAACTGTCCAACGTTTCCAAAAAAATAGAGATTTTACACTTATTCTATAAAGTTTAGGGAGCCTACTATAACCGTAGGACTACCTGAATCCCTTCCAAGTCATTACACATAATTTTAAGTTTAAGATTAATATTGAGGCAATATTTCAATCGAGAGTCGGGTTTTATCAGATGCCGCGGCAAATGTTTTGTGTGACCTCACACGTTTACACTGTACACGCCAAGTGGACTATATAGATCTATATGGACACGAGGGAGGGACACAGACAAAGATAGCCATAACAAAAACAAGCGAGTGGTATACTATTTAAATTCATAATGTCAGCGGCTTGTGAATTAAGATCTGCCGCTGACATTGACTTCTATACCAGTACTCTGTTTACATAAACACTCAGCAACAGGCTGTCCGTAGTCACGTATAAATTCACGATTTCCAACGTGAACAAAACGAAACTCGGAAATGGTTAATTGGTACACGTAAAAAGTACCGACATGCATTATGGAATGGTCGAAAACGTGGTCCGTGAATGGTTATCAAATTAATTGGAAATCGTAAAGTATCCGACCTTTTTATGAAATGATGCCTTGATCCTGTCGCGTTTGGAAATCGCATTTATTCTTCCTGTTGAGGCCGTTCTCTATTTTCGCTGACCTTGATCTTTTCACCGACATTGACCTTTCCAACCAGCATGACCGCTTCACCGAACTCGAGAGGTTTCCATGGAACATTTGCAACGTGTGTGGCATACTAACAGGGGACGCTGACTCCTCCCGGACACGTAGTCCTACCCCGTTTTGGATTCTCAATTGTTCTTCATGTTGCTACTATTTGTATTTGTCGAGTTCTGATTATCCGTTGTACTTCTTTATTCTTACTTTATTACATTCAGACTAGTTGGACTTAGGTAGGTAAACAACTTTAAATGTTGTATGATACGATTCCCTTTCATTTGGATGTCTAGACAGAAAATGCGGCTGGACTCGAACTCAAGGGCTCTAGATCTCAATCAAGAGTTGGGCGCACTACCGACTGAACCAGGCCGGTGTCTTTCACATGAGGTATTTTGTATCGTACTTAAAACCATAAATAGTGTAAATTATTTAAACTCTCGTTACAATTCAATTGCCTTGTCATCAATACTAGTATACCTTATGTGATGTTACAATGCAAATAGATAATCATTAAGTGAATACTCATCATTAATCAGTTTTATTTTACATTGTTATGCCTTAGTCAAATAAAAACATTGCTCCTGGTTCACGGTTCAGTTTTAAATATTCATAAACATTCATTACCTCACCGTTGATTACCAAACAGGAGTACTCCGTTCCCGATACAAAGGGTTCAGTCTATCATATTGCTGAAATAAATCATGAATATACGCAAATCTGTATAATTACTGAATTAAAAACAAATCTACGGAATTTATTACTTGCGCCATTATCGAGTGAATGTATTTATATTTAACAGCAGGGTTGTATAGTACTTAGAAGATGATAATAATATCATCAATCTATTTGTTTATCACATCGAAATCTTTTTAAATGATGTATGTGTCAAGGAAACATTGAAATCAATTACAAAGAAAAACAATTTGTTCGTTAGTTAATGGTTTCTTAATTAGCTTCAAACCTTGACATCTTATTGTAACGACAACAAATAAATACATACACTAACGGCTTATCTAAAAATACAAATTTACCGTACTAGTTACGTATATATGAGAACTAATGTAAAACGTCTACTTTTAAGTTTATCGATACACCAGATACTATTACAGGAACTTGTTTATTTAAAAATATATTTTACAGTGACTTGAAGGTCACATGTTTTCAGCAGAAATGGTTTGTACGAAATTTGTAGGCGAGTTTCAGAATAGTGCCTGCGTCCTATACACAAAACAATGGCTTATAATAATATATTACTCCTGGGGTGCTTTGTTTATTCCTACTGGACTGAATGCGTACGATCAGACTGCAATAAACAGCGAGGTCCCGGAGGATACACATATTGTGTTTTGATTGGACCTCAATTCAGTGAGTATCAATGGACAAACTGTTTTCAGATGACGTTTTATCTAATCCGGTAAACAGTTCTGTAAACCTAGGTACGCCAAATATTGTTTGTATTCGTGTATGGAAGCAGTTTTTGGAAGAGATAGAGGTAGCGTTGATGAGAGATGCAAATATGATCCGAGGCATATGGAAAGAGCCAAACTTCCAGTTGGAAAGACGTGTGAAAACTTTAAATGGTCTTATTAGCGCCAAATATTACTTTAGTATAAGATTATTAGCTGGTACCAAATACCAGATACTAGGTTTATGTATACCCTCGGGGACTAAAACGGTCCACTAGCAGTGGCAACGACCTAGTGGTTATAAATATTTAAACATGTGTATTTTCTAAAGAGAAAGTGATATCATACAAGGCCAAATAATAAATCTAAAAGTATAGCCAAAATCCGTCTAAGAGTAACCACTGTAAAAAGTTGAATTTTGCAGACCGGGAATCGAACCCAGGACCTTCCTAACAGTAGCAGGACGCTCTTACCAACTGAGCTACCCGATCCGATACCCTGCGCACCGCTACACTCCTCCCCTTAACAAGATTTGTAACCCCAGAAATCAACGAGACTCTTAACACACCATCGTGAGTTGTTTAGTTGGGCGCCAAATTTAACAGGTGAGGAAAAATGTGCGACCAGACCAGCAATCGAACTCAAGACCTTCCTAACACTAGCAGGACGCTCTTTCCAACTGAGCTATCCGGGCCGATATCCTGTGCACCGCTACACTCCCCCCATAACACTTCTAACAATACTGATACTTTCCTTTGGAGGACATTAAATTTTATTGGAATTATTTAACTGTATAGTTATAAATAGCTTATTGATCTATTAAAAATAGATACATGTATGTATGTAGTATAAATTAAATACTATGGACAAACAACAAGTTCTAAAGACATTAGATTTTTAATATGTTTGTTTTATTTCATCGAACAGATATTTGCAATTTACAATATTTCATAATAAATTAAATTTATGGTCACTATCACTTTAAAATAGTAGAATGGAAAGAGAGACGTTTGCACGAAGATAATGTAGAATCGTGCAAAGTCGCTTACATGGATATAACATAAGGTCGTCAAATGAAGTTTACATGAGAATGAAATATAGGTATCAAAAACCTTTAATGGTAAAGCGTTAATTTTTTTTTTTTTAAATTTTTTTGTGTATCCGTAATTCGACGTATGGTATCAATATTAAATTCAAAATAAGCCAAAGTTGAGTAAGATATCCAGATGTAAGAAATATAATTGATATCATTTGCTATTATTAAATGAATTTACTGTCCGCTGATTGGTTGTAACTATGGTAATGTATATTGATAAATCCGAATTAATAATAGAAACGCTTCTTCCATTCATTCGGCAGATCAGAGGGCCGTGGATTGTTATCTCTCCCTCACATGCATATGCTTCCGTTTTTCTCCGATTTGCGTAAGCATATATAATTGTAGGAATCGCATTGTATGAACCATTGAAAACCCGGCTTTTCATTTAACCGTCGCTCTTAGTAATCCAGTGCTCTGTGGATATATTAACATTTAATTTGAACTGATATTTTGTTTTGTTTTGAAATTTGTAAATAGGAATACCATTGAACAATGACTGACTTTGCATCTGTCAATCTCATGATTTTTGGACTGATAAATCTTTATGTTACCCTCAACCAAAGTCAATAGTTGTATAATGTCATGTCCAGATCTATTGTTACTGTTAAATCTTCAGATAAGGTTTTACACCATATAATAAGTACCATTTCCCTACTAATTATTTTCTGCAGCTTATAATAATGCGAAATCTACAATCTGGTTTAAAGACTGAACAACAGATGAGTCAAAATCCATAAATGTAGGTCCTTGTACAAGGCATTTAGTGCCTGTAACAATTGCACCAATCAAAGTGTCCCTCAGTTCCGTTATGAACGCTCTTTTTACTATCGAAAATATCAATAGCTTATCGCGGAACAATGGCAAATCACAAAATGACGGCTCGCCATAAGAAGGCGAGAGATAACATTTGGTATGTGACATAAATGCAAATTGTTTTATTTCGCTACATGTGACTGAGGAAGACGGTTGTAAAAACGGAAGTAGCTCAACCTGGAGACATTTGCGCACAGCATCTATCCAACGTCTTCCGGTGCTTGAAAATCGATGATAGTAATCCCCAAAACGATTGCAATATTTCTCTGCATATGATACTGCATATTCATCTTGGGTATTTTCACATTCATGTGTTGCTTCCAGACACTCTGTGTACCAATCACACGTCTTTCCAATTGGAATGTAACACTCATCTTTTAACGGAAGTTTGGCCCTTTCCATATGCCTCGGATCACATTTGCATCTTTCATCAACGCTACCCCTATCTTTTCCAAACACTGCTTCCATACACGAATACAAACAATATTTGGCGTACCAAGGTTTACAGAACTGTTTACCGGAAGTCAAATTAGATAAAACGTCATCTGAAAAACAGTTTGCCCATTGATACTCACTGAATTGAGGTCCAATCAAAACACAATATGTGTATCCTCCGGGACCTCGTCGTTTATTGCAGTCTGATCGTACGCATGCAATCCAGTAGGAATAAAGAAAACACCCCAGGAGAAATATATTATTATAAGTCATTATTTTGTGTATATACATCAAAATATTTGTAAAAAGATTTTGTACCTGGGAAAGTCAGATAAACGACACATTCATCAAAGGACACAGGCACTATTCTGGAACTCGCCTACAAATTTTGTACAAACCATTTCTACTGAAAACATGGACCTTCAGGTCACTGTAAAATATATATTTATAAAAACAAGTTCCCCTACTAGTATCTGGTGTATCGATAATCTTGAATGTAGACTTTTTATATTAGTTCTCATATATACGTAACTAGTACGGTAAAATGATATTTTTAGATAAGCCATTAGTGAATTTATTTGTTGTCATTACAATGAGATGTCAAGGTCTAAAGTTAATTAAGAAACCATTTACTAACGAACAAATTGATTTTCTTTGTAATTGATTTCAATGTTTCCCTGACACATACATCATTTAAAAAGATTTCCATGTGATAAACTAATAGATTGATGATATCATCTTCTAAGTACTATACAGCCTTGCTGTAGTAATGAATTGCGTAGATTTGTTTTCAATTCAGTAATTATACAGATTTGCGTATATTCATGATTTATTTCAGCAATATGATAGACTGAACCCTTTGTATCGGGAACGGAGTACTCCTGTTTGGTAATCAACGGTGAGATAATGAATGTTTATGAATATTTAAAACTGAATCGTGAACCAGGAGCAATGTTTATATTTGAATAAGGCATAGCAATGTAAAAGAAAACTGATTAATGTTGAGTATTCACTTAATGATTATCTATTTGCATTGTAACATCACATAAGGTATACTAGTATTGATGAAAAGGCAATTGAATTGTAACGAGAGTTTAAATAATTTACACTATTTATGGTTTTAAGTACGATACAAAATACCTCATGTGAAAGACACCGGCCTGGTTCAGTCGGTAGTGCGCCCAACTCTTGATTGAGATCTAGAGCCCTTGAGTTCGAGTCCAGCCGCATTTTCTGTCTAGACATCCAAATGAAAGGGAATCGTATCATACAACATTTAAAGTTGTTTACCTACCTAAGTCCAACTAGTCTGAATGTAATAAAGTAAGAATAAAGAAGTACAATGGATGATCAGAACTCGACAAATACAAATAGTACCAACATGAAGAACAATTGAGAATCCAAAACGGGATAGGACTACGTGTCCGGGAGGAGTCAGCGTCCCCTGTTAGTATGCCACACAAGTTTCAAATAGTCCATGGAAACCTCTCGAGTTTGGTGAAGAGGTCATGCTGGTTGAAAAGGTGAAAACATAGATATAAAAACGGTCTCAACAGGAAGAATAAATGCGAATTCAGTGTTTCAACTGTAAAATTTGTTCTTCGTGTCCATATAGATCTATATAGTCCACTTAGCATGTACAGTGTACACGTGCGAGGTCACACAAGACATTTTCCGCAACATTTGATAAAAACCCGACTCTCGAACGAAATATTGCATTTTTCTCAAACAGACCGAAGGAAAACAAATATTATCGTGGTACATACTAAAGACGAATTCCCACCATAGCCGGATAGGTCTACTGATCATTTCTCACCATATATATGTCAACTGTTAGTATGTATGGGTTCGGTTCCCACTGGAACCTAAGCTGATTTTGTTAAAACGTTCGCCTTGTAACAAGTTAGCGGAAGGTCAGTGGTCTCTTCCATAGGAGACCCGTCGAATCTATGTTTATAAAATACAACCTAGTTTACACAAATGTCTGTATCATCTTTATTATATATAACTGACACACATGTGTTATAGGCTTATAATAAAATGATACAGACACATGTAGATCTATATACTAGATGTTTTCTTATTGACATAGTTTCGATCTCCTGTGGTCTCTTCCTGGGTAGCCTACATTGTATCGGGTTCATTCCTAGAGTATAAGGCTGAAAAAAATGTTGACTTCTGTTATCTAGTTGTAATCAAAATATGTATCAGTTGTCCTGTCCATTAATAATAATGAAATATCGAGTACATTTAGAAATTATATATACGTGTATTAACTTTTTCAGGGCCTACTTTACAGCACACATTCACTGCTATACAGTGTAATAATCAAATACGTTGGAAGAGGTGAATTTCGACCCATATTTTGCATTAGATTAAAACTTTTCTAGAAATTGTGTGTGCGTTATGTATAGGCTAATGTATTCAGAATTAATAGTGCAACTGACGACAGGTCTTACTAATGGGCCTACTATAAAACAAATTAGGAAATGTCACTGTAAAGTCCGCTTGTCACTTTCAAATGCTTGCTCTTTTCACGAAAAGAAAATAACATATTCCAAACCAATACAGAGAGATAGGTCATACAAATTAACACAAATGCGCAAAAGTTTAGAAGAATCCATTGAGTATACTATACAGTCAGGCCAATTACTTTAAAAAGAAAAAGTTATTTAGCATATATAGCTATGGGAAATTGGCATCACGCTAGTAAGTTTGTCCGTAGTCACGTTACGTAAACGATGAAGTTTAGGATTTTATGAAGCGAAATGAAAATTCGGAAATCGTCTATTAATAGATAATGTAGAATATAATTGTAAAAAATGTTTTTATTGATAAAATTGACAGAAAACGTGGAATGAATTGTAGGTAATAATGATTGTCTTGTGGGGAGAGGGCAAGATTAGCATCTTGGCATCGTTTCATAAAAGGTCGTAAGTCGGGGGGAACGTTACGACAAAATTTAGTCCGACTGGGACTAAATTCTTCATGTTTTCAACATGATCAAGAAAAATATTTTGAGAAATTTTTTAAAATGACAGACTTAATTACTTTGTTTGATGAATTAGAGTGAAATAAGACTGGTAGGAGATCCAGCGTCTTCCAATACAGATATACCACTTACCTCTCTTTGATCGTATAATATAAGGGCCTTTATAACGGACCACACACGTCGTGTTCGGAATTATATATTTCAATACAAAGTACCGATCTTTCCCAATTACCTACAAGACAGACATCATTGTTGACTCTCTTACAATTCATTCCACCTGTTCTATTCATTTGATAAAATCAATAATATTTTACCTTTTCAGTCGTAAACGTTGTTGGTGAATGGTCGAAAAAATGATAGGTAATCGTATACGGAGATCTTATTAAACATTATGAAGTCCCTCTTCCAGAAATATTAGATAGTATTCTGGATTGCTGCCACAAACAGTGACTCCGTTTCACCAATCATGCTTTTCACCGAACTTGACTTCATCACCAAACTTGACCTTTTTACCGATTTTGACCCGATCATAGTACTTAAAAGGTTTTCATGGAACATTTGCGACAGGTGTGGCATGCCAGCAGAAGAAGCTGACTCCTTCCGGACACCTAGTCTTATCCCGTTTGGGATTCGTAATTGTTTTTCATGTTGAGACAATTTGCACGTCGTGTCATAATGGACTTAAGTTTTGATTATTGATTGTTTACTTCTGACTTTTTGTGAAACGATGCCCTTATTTCGAATTATATAATTCCGAAACACGATGTGTGTGATACGTTATGCATTCCATAATTTTACACAATCAAAGGGGGGTTAGTAGTATTTACTTATCGTCTGGTTCCCATACCAGTGTTATTTCCCTTTAACTCGTCAAACAAAATAATTTGTCTGTCGTTTCAAAAAAAATATATGCCAAACAATGCACTTGATCTTGACGAAAACACAGTGGAATGCGAAGGACAGTGGTAAAATATTATTTTACCCGAATTTGAGACCTCAGAAATTTGATATATTGTTGTCAATAGAAGATATTAGCTGGAAATCAAAACGAAAGTAGACTTTTGCTATCTGTTTCATGTTATATTGGATCACAGCAATCCATTAAATAGTACTCAAAGGTATGTAATGATTTATCTTTATCTACTTTCCGTATGATAACCTATTCATCATTAAAGTAGTCTGGTCATCATATTACAAAACTTACTGGTTCAGATATTCATATACATCGGTAGTAGTAAAATATTCTGAGTTATAATCTAGGCCATAGCCATCCATTCCCTAAAAATGTGATTTTTCAAATATTTACTCAGCTATATTACCTAAAATGATCAAAATATTAGAGATGTTCTAAATTGTGTTAATCATAATGTTTTTGTGTTTCTCTGGTTCTCTGTCTCTATTTGAATGTCTCTGTTTGTCCGTATCTATCTAGTTCTGTTTGCCTGTCTCTGCCTCTCTGCCTCTCTATATGCCTGTCTCTTCCTTTGCCTGTCTGTCTCTATCTATTCCTCTCTGTTTGTCTGTTTCAGTCTCTATCTATCTCCACTGCTTCTCTGTATGTCTGTACCTATTTCTATCATTTTTCTTAATATTGCATTACGTGCCACGAAGAATTTGATATGTAGGCAAGCGAAATATCATTTTTAGGTCACTTGAGCCAGGGTGAGC
>BROG01002179.1:0-14194 GCA_030159075.1 Atrina japonica | reverse complement strand
ATCTAATTTTAGGTAGGTGTGGTAGTAGCTATACTAGACGTAGTCGAAATTGGTGTCGTAGTAGAACCTTAATAGATAATGGAGTAAGTCCTCGTGATTAATCACAGATCTTAATCAACAATGTATTAAGAACATGAAAATAAGAAATATATCGGGTATATATGATGTTGGGGACATGTTATACCTGAAACTGAAGTTGTTGCTACAGTAGTAACGGCGTTGTAGTAGAATCTTAACGAACAATCATCATGTGATATGTTCGAATAGACTGTTATGGATGCAAAGTATGAGCGATATGGTGACGGTTAGTTCTAAGTGGCTTTTGCAAACTTTCTCACAACAGCTGGGATTGAACCAGGGCCAATAAGAGGTGTGAGATGTTTAAAGCGCGATGCTTTAATCACTCAGTCACTGGGGCACCCTTAAAGGGACATTAGCTGTGATTAACAAAATAAATTATTTCTACTTGTTCTCGATGTACAATAACAAATAAGATCTATACCACAGGCATACAAAATCTTATATTCCTATATACTTTGTGCAAACAAGGTCTGGTCTAGTGTGGCATGCATAAATAAAAGATAAAGTTGAATTATTTAATTGCAAGTGAAAATTTGCCAAACTGTGTTTCTCAAGCAATTTTCACAAAATATATCAAAATCTAAGAATGTTCATGCCTGTGCATATCGATTTTTTTTGGTATCTGTATATCAATCTAAGTTGTAAAAAAGGAAACTCAATTTAAAACAATACATAGTTAATGCCCCTTACAAATCTTGTACCTGACTTATATACTGTGGCAACCAAATAGCAAACGCATTTTCTGATTTATAGAACATGGTGTGTTTGCAGCGCATTTAAACAGTTCTGTACAAATTAAGTGATATGCTTTGAAATATCTCCGGTTTGATAAATACACTGCTGTCCGCCTAATAGATTGTTTAAGTCCATGGACTGTAAAGGTATGTCAGACTCATGATTTCCACAAATTCAAACTCTCATTTTTACTCAAACCGTAGTCCTTTAAAATACAAAGATGACAACATAAAAAGTGTGTATGCAGGCTATGACGTATCGATTAAATGCCGTGATCATTTGTGCATTAAACTTTTTCGACCAAATAACCTAAAATACCTGATGTTGTTGGCTGGGGTGCTGTGGTAGATTCGGTTGTACCTGACGTTGTACCAGTTGTCGTGGTGGGTGGTTTCGCCGTTGTTACAGTGGTTACTGTTGTAGTTCCTTTGAACAAATTAAACATAACATAACCATTTTGAGGTGAAAAATGGAAATAAGCATATACAGAACGTGATTTTACGTCAATTGTAGGACAGCAATAATACAAAGATCACACTTTTAGAATTCAGAATGTGTAGTAGTTATGCAACTGGTACTTGAATATACAAAATCTCAGATACCAAAGTATAAATCATTAGAATGTCCAGGACATAGATACAAATCCGGTAAAAATGGATAAACACGGACCTCTGGAGACCAAGAGGTGGGATCAAGTGCCATGGAGTAGTAAGCATCCCCTGTCGACACCTGCCGTGAGTATATAATGTATTTGCAATAAAAGCAACTGCAGACTGCTAATATATGAAGTGAAAATAGCTTAGAAACACCAGGCACGCCTGCACACATAAAGTTGCTATTGTGAAACCATAAGAACATCTACATATATTACTCCCTGTTCTGCCAGCCTTACTCTGCACTTTTAAGATTAAATGAATATCAAATATTAAGGTATATAATCTTCAATTAAAGATCTACAGCTCCCCTAAAATAAAAGTAAACTACTGCATAAATACCTGACGTAGGGGTAGTCACAGATGGAGTTGTTTCTTTTGTTGCTGGTGTACCAGGTGTTGTAGCGGCAGTTGTTGATGCAGTACTTCCTGTTGTGGTTTGCTGTGTGGTTGTACTTTCAGTAGATACTGTTGAAGGAACAAACAAATCTCTTAGCCATGAGACAATAAATTTTGTATCGAAAGCTGAGAATTACTTCGATTTGTAACATATGGTAATTAGATAAATTAATGCGATATATAGCATCAATATAGGCGACCCGCTATATGATGACCAAAAATAAGAGACTCGGCTTATTTCTCTTTCACTCTATATCTATTACACCTTTCGAGATAATGACCGAAATCTTGTAAACTACACTTAAATGAGGAATAACTCCCATAAGTGTTGACCTGACAATTTCCGCCTTTTTGTAGATCTTTGCATATTTGCATGCAGATCATTTTTGCTTCTTTCACTTTCACACTATCTATCATACTTTGAAGATAATAGGATAAAATGACCCACAACATGAGAAAGCCATGTAAAAGGGTAAACAACTTCCATAATAGTCGACTTGACATTTGTTATGTATCTCTTTGCGTGCTTAACATTTTTACTTCTTTATTTTCGCTCAAACATTTCAAGATAATGTCAAACAAACAGCCAAAAAGGTGAAAATCCACCTAAATGGGGAATTAACTCGCATAAGAGTTGACCTGGCAATTTTAGCTTAAATAAAATATTTGTAGACTTTTGCTAGCTGGTGACGGATTTTTTCTAGCTTTAATAGTTTTGGATATACACGTATTAAATCAAAAATATCTGCTGAGATATCCATTCTTTATTTAGCCATTACAGCCATGTTGGTCCTAGTCCCTTTTCATCCGTAAACTTAATGCGGCTCTACATGATTATACTTTCTGTCAAGTTTGGTTCAAATAGACCTAATGGTTCTTGCTAAGAAGTCTAAAATGTCTAAAATTTTACCAAAAAACATATTTTACGTTTACTTAGGTATCTGTAACATTAACCTGTGAGCTCATAACTTTGACATTATGTCAAAATGATCCTTAGATAATTCTTTATAACTTCCTCATACAGTAAAATCTGCTTTACCAACCAATTGTGTATAAGGACCACCTGGCCATTATGGTCATTTTGCTGTTCCCGATAGAAGCATTTGTGTACAAATCAACCTTGTTTATGGGCAGATATTATTTTCATTGCAAACTTTGTAGATATTGACTTCACAATTATACATAAAAAATTGAGTGTTATTTGATCATTGGTTTATGAGAAGATTTTTATAGATATACCAAGTTTTGGTCCCTTTTAAGGCCCCCGGGGTCCCAGTCCCATTTCATACGCAAACTTTATGCCGCTCATATGGGGTTACTCCCTGCCAAATTTAGTTGAGATTGGCCTATTGGTTCCTGAGAAGAAGTCAAAAATGCTAAAAGTTAACAATGGACTACGCACGACTTACAACGGACGACAACAGGCAGAAGACTATTCCATTAAGTCACCCTTTGCTTTTGGTTCGGGTAACTTAACAACCAAACTTTTTCGGAGACAAAACTTTAAGTACATAATGAAACCACGGAAAACAGAAGAAACATAAGATAATTACTCTAGGAAAGAAACAAGACAAGGTGAGCTTTGAGGCTAAATTGACGAGAAATTAGCAATTGTCGTACTCATCCCCGCGTCATTGATATTTTCATATGGTCATCAACATCGTGGGTTGTAAGTAAAATCGTATTTTATTCAAACAGATTGCAATTGTATTTCAATTTCATTGTAACACGTTTGTTCTTTCAACAAACTTTAATGAAATCAACATAACCCTCACTGGAACCTCAGCTGCGTTTTTAAAGAAGGCTCATCCTCTGTTTCACCATTAAAACTAGCCGCCAGCATGTAACTGAAACATTGTTGAATGTGACAAACACCATTTCTCAAAATATTTTTTTTGAGATTTTTATTTTCGGCGATAGAAATGTCACCAGTAACATCACTGATAGGATTATAGTTGAAGTCAAACGAACACGCGAAGATACTGCAAAACCTAGGCAACCAACTCCTGTATATAATTAACAGTTTGGATGCAATAATAGATATATATCTATATAAATTAAGGACAAGACGTGGTCTTCAATAAATATGTCAGAATACAGGACTAAACAATTTTGTGATTCAGCACATTGCTAACAAAGGCGTCTTTACTCTTGATTTAAGTTTTAGAAAATGGTGCTTCGGTTCATATCAGTTAGTCTTAAAAACCAGACTTCATGTTATCAATATTTTACCTGTACTTGATGAAAAAACTGTTGTCTCTGTTGCTGAAGTTGATGGAGTTGTAGCTGTAGTTGTTGCACTAGTTGTTGTTCCAGTTCCAGTTGTTTCTGCAATCACAAACCATTATTGGTGTAATATTTGATATATTTATCGAATTATATGCATCAATGTGTAATGAACTGTCAATGCTTTTTTGTCAACAATGCTTTTATGTCAACAATGCTATTTTTAGATATTGTACGATGTGAATTTTGGTCTTCATTACTTGCTTGGTTTTAGACACATTCAAACATAACTTAAGTTTGAATTCCATGACTATACAAAAATAGGATGAATCAATTAAATTTGTGTACTAAACTATTTCGACCACATAACATAACATACCTGATGTTGTTGGCTGGGGTGCCGTGGTAGATATTGTTGTACCTGACGTTACAGTGGTTCCTGATGTTGTCCCTTTAATTTAAAACAATACAAATGCAATGCAAGATATCTGTCCTAAAGGGGGAAATTCTAATATTATTGTTGGTTACATATTATTGTGGCACGTAAGTTTTCAATGGAACTCTTTAATTTAAGGTAAAAATTGTTTTTACGAAAATTAAATGCAGTAGATTTGATTCTCAGAATAGTACTTGTTGATGGATTATTCTTTACAATAATATATATTGATTACTTCGGCAACACCATGAACACCCAAGACATAATTCTTATCAAAAGGACCAGATATTGTTAATGTTTAATTTGCTTATATAGTCATTCGAACATAATATGAGGTGCCATAATTTCACATGTAAAATGTGTCTTCGAACAAGTACTATATGATAATTTTTTTTATTTGTACACAAAAAGCAAACAAAATCAATTGGATTCCCTGAATAATTAATCACTCTAAGTAAATCAAAATCAGTGCGTTGTCGAAGTCTAAGTCTCGGTAAAAAGAACAAGAAGAAAATAATAAGTGTTTAAAATATCTGGATAATTATTTTCGTTTTTAATTGAAACACAATTTATTTAATAGCTGGCGTTTTTTTTTCTCTTGTGAGTTGTAGTTTCACCACACTTATCATACCTGTTGATTGTGTTGAAACAAAAAATGTGGTTCCTTGTGTTGCTGGAGCGGAGGGTGTGGTAGACGAAGACGTTGAGGTTGAACTTAGTAATGTTGTACTAAAAGTGGACACTGAATCAAGAAAACAGTCATCAAGCTTTGGATGCAACAATGATTATATGCAATTCAATACCCTGCTATTTGTTTCGTTTGTTTCGCAGTTAATACATTTTTTTAATTGCTCTAGAACTTATTGCGAAAGTATTACAGCACTTTGTCTTGCAATATGTGCAAATGGGAAAAGAATTACAGATATTTGCAAATTTCCTTTTCTATCAATTCAATTTGACAAAATAAACGAAAGATTGGTCTCTATCTTTGTGTATGTATCAAATATGTTTTGAAATAAAGAAATATCATATTCATCAAATTCATCATATATGAGAGCATTTACTCTTTCTGTTATTTTTCTGTAATTTGATCTGAATGTATGTCATTTTGCATTTCTAACATGTTGTCGGTGCAATTGAAGGTGTTGATGTTGTTGGGGCTGTTGTGATCGACGTTATACCTGCTGCTGATGCTGTTGTCGGTGTAGATAATACAGATAATAATCATGTGCCTCCAAAGATGTTTTGTGCAAAATAAATTACTCTTAATGCAAGTAATTCTACTGATATACTTTCTGTAAGTATTCCCAACTATCGAATAATATAATCACCGCATAGGTCTTCTTTGTATATACACGCCATGATAACCTTGTTTGTAACCGAAAATTCCGCGATAAGACAAAAGAGTTACTTATACGTGTCAAATTACTGTAATCTTGGTAATTTACAAGTGGTGGTAATTTACACTAAATACGCGATGAAGAGTTTTCGTGTGAAAGTTTAGCTAATGATCCTTTAAAGTTGATCATGTTCAATTGCGGGACTAATATTGCACAACGTGTACATAAATATAAATCCAAACAATTTTGCAATTTTGATGTTTTACTATTTAATAGATAAAAAAAATTCAGATACCAAAGTATAAATCAATAGAAAGCCCAGGACATAGATACAAATCCGGTAAAAATGGACAAACACGGACCTCTGGAAACCAAGAGGTGGGATCAGGTGCCATGGAGGAGTAAGCATCCCCTGTCGACCGGCCACACCCGCCGTGAGTCCACAGTCAAGTCCAATGAAACACGTGAGAAGTGTATCCTCGTCACAATTGGTACAGATGTCTCAACAACCGCCAACGAAAAGGCAACTCAACATTTCACTTAGTGAAACCGAGTAGTCGCAAATAAGTCTATTATACCGACCGTAAAATTTGCGGAACGTTGACATTAAACGCGTTTTCGATATCCCTGTGTCAATAATTTGTCAGTGAGTAATTTACCTCTGTATATGAAATCTTCATATGTTGTACACGCCCTGGCATATCGGATCATTTGTGAAATATAAACTCCATATGCGGGTGACTGAGGGATATTACTACTTAAATGTGGAAAATTTACGATGGGAAAGCCGAAATCGTCGCGTTTATCGGATAGCTTAGTTGCTAATTTCCCGTCTGTGTTTATATTAAGTAAAATGTCTAAGTATGAAGCGTGTGTGCTTGCTTTTGTTGTATCTTTAATTTCTAGTTCGCTGGGATATATCGCATTGACATATGTATGAAAATTGTCATTATTAATTGACAAAACGTCGTCAAATAGATCTACTTTTGTTCGTTTTAAATACTATCCTTTTCCCAAATTAAAAATCGAGCCTTAATATATATATATATATATATATATATATATATATATATATATATATATATATATATATATATATATATATATATATATAAATTATGAATTTTGAAATAACTTTGATAATCAAAATCCAAGAAGCTTACACAAAAGTAAGCAAAATATTGCTGCAACTTGTGAAGAGAACCTTAGTATCTGTTTACTATTAAATAGCCCGTGTTTCTCACCTGTGGTCGGCGTTATCGATGGTGTAGATGTTGTTGTTGTTCCAGTTTCCGTTGTAGTTTCACTTGTTGCAGTGCCTGTCAAATCGTTCAAAGAGTTCGAAAGTTACTTGAAATGCATTCAATGATAAAACTGAGAATACGCAAATATTATAAACACAATACCAACGTTATAATGCTTGATATGTTATCGTTTCTGTCAATCAAACTTCATCAGTTGAGCGTCAATTTTAAATAAAACTTTTAAAGAAAAAGTAGTATCAGACAAGGCCAAATAATAAATCTAAATGTATAGCCAATAAATATATATATATGTGTGTGTGTGTGTGTGTGTGTGTGTGTGTGTGTGTGTGTGTGTGTGTGTGCATCAGTGAGTGTGAGTGTAAAGAGCCCTGTATAAACAGAGTTAGAGATTTATATTATATAAAGTTAAAGGGTCATTAGCTGTGTTTACCGAAACATCATTTGAATTTTTACGAATTTTAATACTTGTATCTGCAGTTCATCAACAAACAAGAGTTATACACAGGCATAAACAATCTTACATTCATTTATATATATTTTGTGAAAATAAGGTCAGTCAATCTAAGTAGCATAAAAGGAAAGAAAATGTTTTGAAAAAAACACAGCTAATGCCCTTTATATATATATGAACACAGATATCAAAAGATGAAAAAAAATAAATAAAAAATATTTTGCATTAAAACGAATGTCAAGAGTGTGTCATATAAAATTTACAATAAACTATTTGTTGAGTCCTGATAATATATGTATTTCTACTATATTTCAAACAATGCTATATTTCATGGTAAAAGAAAACACGTAATCGCCATAAAGTAAGTCGTAAACAGATTTACTGTATTGTAGTTAGCTTTATTTTATTTCTTAAATCAATTGGTCTTTTTCTAGTTAATTCTGTTTGGTTTTATGGAATAGTCTCTACTAGTGACCTAGGTAACTTCCGGTTTCGTATTGTTTACATTGACGAAGCTAAAGATGACAAAAGACGTCTAATTTCTAGATTTTCATTGTAAAATTAGGTGATCCTTAATCATGTATAAAAGCAACCAACTGATATCAAAGATCAAAGTTTAAGAACATCAAGCATAAAAACGTTTAATTTATATACATTATTTGGGTAAGCTCTCCAGATATAAAACAATTTATTCTACTAAATTATTTGCAATGTATTAAATGCATAACTTTAAACTTACATATTCTTGAATTCTAAATCAAATCAGGTTTTGATCTATCCATTCGCAAAATACTTGTCAATAATTACAAAGAATCATTACGTGTGTACTGTTTTTGATTTACCTGTTGTTGATTGTGTTGTGCTTGGTGTAACGGAAGTCAACGTTGTTGCCGACGTTGTGGTCGGTGATGGCGTAGTAACAGTAGACACAATCCCTGTAGTAGGCGTTCCTGATGAAAAAATCATTTTTTTTTTCAACGATACTATACTCTTTTCAATTTTCAAAAGTATCGACTATGGGAAAAGTCTGAAGGCTATGTGTTTTATCTTTGAAAAATCTAAGATTAAATTACTAAATACCACATTGCACCCTTTCAAATTCACTATAATAATTTCAGTTCATCAGTTTTCATTTGAGGTCTATTAAACTCCATTGTTTGCAACGATACAGCGACATCCACTAGAGGTTTATGCCGTTACCTTCTCCGACCTCTTTCGGAAAACGAAAAATAGACAAAACATGTACAGAGATGAGGCAAAAGTCTACAGACACTATGTTTTTACTACATGTATACAATTCACATACAACCACTTTTTCAAAAGATATTGTGAAGCCATTTCAATGATATTTCAGTAGAATTCGTATCCTCAAACAGAGAATATTTCCAAGTTTCATTGCTTGTTTGCATGAAATTTTCTAATTTGCACAGAAACAGAAAGTACAATATTTAGATGACACAATTTTACTTACCTATACAAAGAGTTTTCATCACACAAATCAAACTTTCAGTTTGAATAAACAAATATCAAAACTTCTAATTTAAAAACCTAATATTAAATTATATGATGAAACTGTATTTAATTCTGTGTTGAACAGTGAAAATTCTATTGAAATGCAATAAGAAATGGCAATATTATTTTGAAAACAAATGTTTCATTTTATATGATATATATATATAGTAAACCTAATAGTTTCTGTAGACTTTTGACATGCTTCTTTATTTACTAAACAGAAACATCTTCAAACTGACCTATTTGTCTCAGGAACTTGTAGTCGAAATATAATGTTTCCTTTTAGTTTTGTATCTTTTGGACAGTTTCAAGATATAAGAATTATGCTATAAATTATCAACCATCTTATTCTTCTTAAAGGGGCGTTATCTGTGGATTTCCCCTTTTTACTACTTAATTTGGAATACAACAACAAAAAGTAAAAGAAATGCACACAAAATTCTTAAATTTTCAATATATTTAATGAAAAATGTTTGAGAAACCCATGTTTTGCGCCTTTTCAATTGCAAATGATTGAGTCGACCTTCCTTATTTGTATATGCATATCACACTGAACCTGACCTTATTTTCACCAAATATATAGGAATATAAGATTTTTCATGCTTGTATATGTTTCTTTTTTGCTATTGTACATCAGGTACAAGTAGTAAAATAGTTATTTTAGTAATTACAGTTAATTATTAAACACAAAGACTGTTCGATTCCAAAAATACAAGTACAAAGGCAGTTAGGTAGAAAATATTTTATTTGTAGGCTATAAATAGTCTAAATTTTACCAACCTGTGGTCCCTGTGCTTGAACCTGTAGTTCCTAAAACAAATGTAGATGAGCAGTCCATTAAAAATATAGTATACTTATATCATATGCAAATAAATATCTACAAATTTATAAAAATGATTGAAGAAGGTTTTATAATTTGTACAAAGTAATTTTAAGGTAAGATTAAATGATGTACTTAGGCATATTCTATAAACATGTTTATCAGCGGATATGTCGTATTGTTGTAAACAGTTTATTTTAATATGAAATAAATTATATTAATCAATTGAATCATATCTAATATATGATATATCACGTGCATATGTTTTTATTATATAGATAGATAGATAGATAAATAGATAGATATATTAGATGGACAGATAAATGAATAGATGTATAGTTAGAGACAGAAAGACAAACAGATAGATAGATATATATATAAAGAGTCTGTATGCAATGATACCATGAATATCTTAATGGCGAGAATTTAATATTCATAATTTCATATGCAATTGAAACATTTATCAGAAAGACCAACACCATAGTTGTATTAGAGGAAATGGCAAAATTTGCTTCTGTAATACATAAACTAATAATTGTTCGGATAGACATCAGCTGTAAGTATAAAAATCATATAAATGTAAATTGTGTCCCATTTATACAATAAAATTCAAAGATGAAATGTATTTGTAATAACATGAATGCAATGGGTATGTTAAACACATCTTACGATAGCATGAAGGTGACAACAAAATAACAATATATAATGATCAATGTTCGCCTAAAAATCACATAAAATATAAAAAGAATATTTTCTGATAATCAGTATTTAAATACTATACATATATTTATCCGTGTATATATTATTTCTCATATTTATTTTTTATGCATGCGTGTATTTTTATCTATTTTGATTGTATAATTGCTACTTTTAATAACTAACGATATCATTCTATGAACTACAGTAGACTGTACTTAAAGTGTTGCTACGAACTATAACTTAGCATTGACTGATATTTGATGCATCATGTTTTAGCCATTTATTACAGTATTTTATCATGATTAATGTTATACGTGAAAGAGTTCCTCCTGTCAAGCGCGTTGCACTGGTTGTAAGTCCACCAGATTTAACGTGTGTATTCTGTGCTGTCGGTCCTGTTGATATCCCGGTACCTTGAATACAAGAAGTCAATAAAATAAATACATTAGAATTTAAAAAATATATATCAGATACCAAAGTATAAATCTTTAGGATGCCCAGGATATGGTTAGATTCTGGTAAAAATGGACAAAGACAAACACGGACCTCTGGGAACCAAGAGGTGGGATCAGGTGCCATGGAGGAGTAAGCATCCCCTGTCGACCGGGCAAACCCGCAGTGAGTACACAGTCAAATCCAAATGAAATACATGAGGAACGAAACCTCATCACAATTAGTACAGACGCCTCGTTAACCGCCAACAATATATAAGTCCTTGTCTCTTAGCAAAAAGGAATATACTGGAATATAGAGAGTTCATCGACAACACGGTTACTGAAATAGTAATTAATGTACACTGCAACATATAACTATATCAAAAGCACAAACAGTTAAATTATAGCATTAATTTATGGATGCTTTAAGAATTGCCCGATTATATATTCAAGATATGTAACAATGATCATTATTACCGATCGAGAAATTATTACAGGGTCATAATAAAACAACCAAATTATTAATCAACCAAACATATCAAATGTTTTAATGTGTATATTGGTTTGTTTACAGGCCGAACTATAGTTCATATTATAAATATCGATTTTATGAAAATAATTCAAAGTGAAAATTTTTTAAAAATTTAAAGTTAATTTTCTGTACCTAATGATTATTTCAGTGGAGTGATCCCTCCTGAAAAATGTCATTCTTCTTGACTCTTGTTTTGATTTTAGTCAAGCATATACATTTGAGCGATAAATTCTTATAGAACATTTTACGATAACTGTGGTCCTGTAACTTTGGGTGGCAAAATGATACAGATTCCCAGAAAATGACGTCAAGAAAAAATCAGTTACTATAACGACGTCTATGTTTTGTGGGTATCTGCATCATTTGCCCCTCAAAGTCACAGGACCACAGTTAATGTGAAAGGATCTATAATGGTTTATAAATTTAGATGCATACCTGTAGAGACTGGCACAAAAGATGTCGAAGCTGGTGTAAGTGTACTTGACCCTGGTGTAGTATCTGTAAAACATTGAAACTCTAATGACAATAGTATCAAATTATTAAACAAAAACCAACAATTATTTTTACGTTATGTAGTATTCACTTTCAAAGACATTTTTGTGCTAGGACACTTCCTTTATTTTCATTTCTTGAAATATGGAACCAATGGAACCAAGGGATGTCAATGGGTAACCAAGTACTCATAAAGTGGTTCGATTATCGTATACCAACATCAATATTCGGTTACTCGGATGGAATTTAAAACATTACGTGTGTATTTTTGAAATGTTAGAAATCATAGTCTAAATGATTTAATCCAATCATTAGATGCGTGTAGACACTTATAATAATAATATCTGTCGCTTGGTTTGCAATATCCAACGGCAGTGGTCTGTATTTTATATTTGAGTACAAGATAAATACTTCCTCGGCAAACTTGATATTACAAATGATCTGAAGTAGTGCTTTGCCTGACCACCATTCGAAATAACGTCTTGTAATTGATCCAAATGACTGAAGGCTTCTGTATAGTGGTACAAGTACTACATGGTACTGCAGTGTTCAGTGTTACATAATTAACCGAATAAGCGAGTACGCAATCGGAAAAACATTCGGTTAATCTATTGACCGATTTCACCTTCCTTTATTAGATATATATATATATATATATATATATATATATATATATATATATATATATATATATATATATATATATATATATATATATATTCTCATAGGAAATAGTATTGAAATGTTTTGTAATTACCTAAGTTAAAACATCCCTTTGCAGTGAACATCAATAAATAGCTCTTTTTCTCTTTATTTTTTTCCAGAAGTCTTATTTGAAATGTATTTATGGATGTAAATTTTGGAAATTTTACGACGATTTGCACATTCCCGCTTTCATCTTCGAACCTTTCATTTCCCAATGCCTGAAATACGATATAAACAGTATAAAAGTTTAGATGGAAAATAGTTTGAATAGCGTACTATTAGCCATTTAAATTTGTTATCAGTAATGCAGTTTATAACATATGGAAAAAAAAATAAGAGAGTTGCGCATAATGGTTACCTTATTATGAAAATCTGGGAACATATCTCAATACATACGTGATACTAATCAGTTTCCATAGTCACAAAATGTATCAACACCTACAGTAGTTGGTCACAAGTATGTTTCCAAAAGTAAATTTCACTATTTATCTTTAGAAATTCTGCATATGTATGATTTTGGACTCTGAATTTGATAGCCATCCAAAATAAATGAAAAATGGCACGTTTCCCCCGAATGTCTGGGCCTAAATTTGATATTTTCGTTTGTTGAAATCCTTAAATTACATTAGTATCGATTGTTTAATTATGGTGTTTATGTATTATGTCATAGATCAATTTATTATCTTTGTAATAAACAGGAAAGTTGCGTTACTTTCAAAAAGAATAATGTATTTCTCCTGAAACAATGAATATATTGCAACTGAATTTCCACCGAATGAACACCGAAACCTCGAATTTTGTGAATCAAGTTTTGTTAAAATTGGATAAAAGACAAATTATCTAGCAGTTATAGCAAATAGTGAGAATAAATTATGGGAACATACTTATGGCCAGCTACTATACCTGGGCATTATCCTCTAATGTTTGGTTAAAGTTTGCTCAAGAATAAATATCTTTGTAGTTAAATCGTATGTGTTAATAACATCTATATATGCATTTTAATGCGCGTACAAGTTTCATTCGAGTTTTACAATACAATATATTAATACTGCACATAAATAACGTTAAAATATTGAAATACGCTCATTTCGGAAAAGGTTAATTTGACACTTTCTAAAGGGCACCTATTCGAACTTGTTTTTTTCCGAATATCAAGACAAATTCACCAATCAATTTGAAATTTGCGTTTGGAACACTAAAAGTCTTTTGTTTATGTTAAAGACAAAATTTAAGCTGCAATTGGACATCTTTGTATATTGATATATTTCAAATGAGGAATACTTCAAAACTATCAAAAAATATTTCAGTACATACTTGATTTTTTTTCTTATGACAAACTCAACACGAAAACAAAATTACACAATTTAATAAGCCGAGTATCAGAATAAGAACACCTACCTCTATCGGACTTGCA
>BROG01002178.1:0-14209 GCA_030159075.1 Atrina japonica | reverse complement strand
CATCTATTCGAATAAGTGATATCTTCTATTCGAAAGAGTGATACCACCTATTCAAAAGAGTGATATCACTTACACGAATAATATCAATTATAAAAACATATAGGTGATATCACCTATTTGTATAAAGTGACATCACTCTTTCGAATAGGTTATATCACTTTTTCAAATAGGAGATATCACTTTATACATTTTAATAGGTGATATCACTTATTCGAATAAGTGATATGACTTATTTAAATTTGGAAAGATTTAAAACCTTATGCTCCCAATATCATGCATAAATGTAGATCTATAGTGAATATCACAAGGCCTATATCTATAGAAGAACAAAGCGCAAAGGACGATATTATGGTATCGTGATAAAGGCTCAGCGCTTCAGAATCAGAATTCAGAATACAGCCGACTCCCGCCATTTTGAACTAGAGTCCGATTTCTGCACAAAATTGTTTAAAGAGTGATTGAACTTAAAACACCCTATATAATTCTTTGGACCAAAAGTAAGGAAACCAAAAATAAAATAAATAGATGAATAAAATAAATAAATAATTTATAATGCCCAAGATGACACAAGTTATATTTTTGTTACACCCAGGAATATATTTTATTTTTGTGTAGAGAGCATTCATTGGCATTGATTCATAAGTGATATTACCTATTTGAATACAATATTTACAAACACTTTAAAAAACGACTGTCCAATTACCACCATCTATCCATTTCCAACGAAGAAAATGCAGACCAGCCTGATAGTTATCATCTAATAAGCAATGTAATCTATCTTGAGCAGTATTTAAGCAAAAATCATTTGTAAGCTCCTCTAGATCTGTACTCAAACATGATGATACTTTTATAAACCAAGACTGAGCCCCTGCGCCATCTGTATCTCTGAACACCAGTATCAAGTACACTGAAATCCTGCAAGTAGAATATAAAAATTAATTTTGTCTTGACCGACAGACAGACAGACAGACACCCCCCCCCCTACACACACGCACACAATTGTAGATAATATTGGTTCGAATTTTTTATATTTTTATTGTAAAATACAGCAGCTTGCACATATCTGCATATGTATCAACTATTATGTTTATAATGTAATTCATACATTTACTATCTGATGGTAGTTATGTCATTTTACATCACAGATATGAACTATTGCTTACAACACATTTATATCTAGAACGGTCGATGTAACATCTGTAAAAAGTTAATTGTAAACTTTAATATTGCATTTTTGTAACAGAAAATATAATATAAAGCCTCGGATTTTAAAGGGCATTAGCTTTGTTTTTTAGAATCATTTTCTTCCATTTTTACTACTCAGATTGATATAAACATGCCCCTTTAAGCAAGTCAGGGACACAGTCTTTTCTAAAATCCAAAGTTCAATATCATTTGTTTTAAGGGAGAAAACTCTTACACTGGCACATATTTACTAAAATTTTAAGTATTTCTGATTTAAATGAAATGATAGCACAAAATGAAGATAATTATGGATATTTTCTACTGTTTCGGTTTCTTTTTCTCAGTCTATAAACATAAAATATGCACATATTATGCAAGATGAACTTGAAACGTCATAACATGCATGTGACTCATCTGATGTTTATCTTTAATTTGAAAAAGATATGCTGGAATCTATGAATTAGGTCAAATTATATTATACACTACGCGTAAGTTCAACAACGAATACACAGTGCTTCATACAAATATAAAGACTTACCTAAAGATATCAGGCATTACATACTGAAGACGTTGTAAACAGTTCATGTTGAAAATGATGTAAATGTAATGGAAATTTTCATGTCTATTTATAGATCAGAAGTACATGTATTACACATCAACATGTATTATTTATCGATGATTTTTATTTATCATTTTTTGACAAAATCATCGTACAATTATTTGATTCCTTACCTCTACATACCTCAATGATGTTAAGTAGTACATAGAACATATGACCACTCGAGAGTACACCTTTGAGTAATTTATCTAGCTTAAAAAATTAAACCCTTTACTGTGTCAAGATGCAAGATCAGGACTTTCATCTAAAATGTTTAGATAATTTACTAGAATTTACAGTTACTTGGCATGAAGGTAGCTCTTGCACTGAGGTGTGACAATACACATCAAATGTAACGAAATGTGACAGTGACAATGGTTTTATTTATTACTCAGAGTAAGAGTAATTATATCTCATCTGGACAGATACAGCTGCTGTTATCAGTGATGTACCTGGTATTGAGGAAATGCCCATCTACACGAAAACATAATGTGAATGTATCTGAATTAGTGCCTTAATCTCAACATAGATTTATCCAAATCTAAAAAGGGACATATAAGATAACATATTTAAATTTAAAGTTTAAAATTTTAAATTATAATACAAATTTTGTTGTAAATTGTATAGAAAAAAAAACAGACTTTAATTGATTTGAAGGTTGAAATGATTTTGTTTACTTACACAAAATCTGAGAAATTGAACAAAAAAAAAAAACTTTATCTATTCAACTGATAGCTGTTTAACAGTAAACATGAATCACTAAGAACACAAAGGATAAAAATGAGAAATTCATCATGATATGAAAATGAAATTTGATAAGGTTAGTCATTCATAACACTCGTTGAGAAATTAAGTTGCTACACTCAACTGTGTGAGGACAGTCACATGATTATCCTGAGCCATCTCGATCATAAGATGAATTGTTCTTTTAGATAATTCAACATAATTTATGTCAATGAATCTTTTCCTACTTTGATATTTTACTTACTATTGACACGCACAGAAATTGACAACATAAGTGTACAAAATCCGTAATGACTTCGACTTTCCTGTCGTGCATTTTCCACATTTAAGTAGTTATATCCATTCGTTGTCTATTGATGGTATTTGTATCTCCCAAGTGAAGCGACATGCCTGTCCAGCATATGATAATTTAATATACAGAGGCAATCATTTACTGTTTATTTGTTGTAACAAGGATACGAGGAACCACAGTTAAAGTTAGTATTCAGTGTTTTTCGTATACGGTAACGATCGTTACAATTACCATGTCTCAATAACTGTTCTTGGTGAGTCACCTCTTCGGTTGTTGAAACTTTTATACTGATTGGGACGAGGATTTGTATATTGCTTGTTTTATTTGAATCTGAATGAGGTCTCAACGGGAACGCCTATTCGCCCACGCCATTAAGGCGGTCCATGATGTTCCAATGTTCACCTTGTTTGTATACTTCCCCCTTATCCTCCTGACAGTTTATAGTTTGTATCCGCTATGTTTATTTTCCCTAAACCAAGACATTTAAACAATGACATTAATCGATTCACCACTTCGATCTTTCATCACCCTCGGAAGAAACAGTCGGCCTCTTGGTCAGAAATTTTAAAAAGACAATAGCTGGACGGTACCTGGACAATATTAATAATGTTACGCTTCAAATTTTTAAAAAAATTGCCGTAATACCTTATATCAGATTAAGCCACAATGAAACCATAAATTAATGATCATTTATGCAGTATTATTCTCCCTTCATCATTTCACTATTTCTAGGAAATCCTTGTTCTGATCATAAATATGCAGTTATGAAGGTTTTCAAAAGAAGAATTACAGTTTTGAGTTGTGAAATACCTTCAGCGGGCGGATTGAAAGTTCCGCATATGTACATAATTACAAACCCATGAAAAGTTTATCTAAGTTGTTGCCAAAATGTAGAAAGTTACGTGAAACTGTTTAAGAATACTTTAAGTTTATGTTTTCAATTAAGGGGCATAAAAAGTTCTATACTAAGTTAATATTTCGTACTGACAGCATCGTTCAAAGCTAAGAAAGTAATATCTTTACAGTGGTTACTCAAAATGAGATTTATCATAACATTCTGGTTTATTATACCCTTTTTGCTTTCGGAAGTATACATTTATTTTTAAAAACGTTTTAAGCATTTTTTTTTGGTTACAATTCGACGCTTCAACATTGATGTCCAGATCAATTGTACAGTAATTTGGGTTGTATCTGCCACTTATGGCCTTTTGTGACTGACTCTATATGATTATTTTAGGTCGTATTTGTCACTTATGCCCTTTCATCAGTCATTTTTCCCTTTTTTGTAAACTATTGGAAATTGTGTCTTGATTTTTTCACAGGATGATCTGAATTGAAAACTGTATCCAAAAATAAGTTATGACCTTTCATTTCTACAGTGTCGTATTATCCTTGTAAAACTGGTATTACACTTAATAAGTTCAGACTCAATGTGGTACGGATGAATTATTTCAAATTAATAATGTTGCTATGTCCATTATTAAGCCAATGTAACCTTCTTAGAGTATGAGGTCAATATATGTTATGTTGAAAAAGGGGACCGAACTGGTGCCTAAGACCAAAGGCCAAAGGCAAAAGCATGGTCCGAGGTTTCAAGATACATGCTGACCGAAGACTCTGTCAACAAATGTTTTGTTATACCGTTATATTTTGTTTCGTTGATTTTTATGAAATTATTCATTCATAGGGACATTACAAATGTATTGCTTAAAGGTGGAAATTGCCGAATAGTGGCCGGGGAATACCGAGTTGTAATGAGCTATGACGTAAGCGGGCAATATTTCATGCAAACCTTTCAACATTTCGATGTTAACCGGTCAACTGTTTTGTAAGCAAACAACTTGAATTTTGGACTTTTTTTCATAATGAGAGAATAAAGAGAATTAAAAGTAAAGGTATAACAAAAATATTCAATATATTCTAGAGACAGTGTCCAGTTTTCAGGTATTCTTACTAAAGTCACGTGTCTTGGAAAGAGTGAAACGACGAAGATTAATCTCAATATTTTGGTATATGTCGACCATACAGAGTTTTACATATCATACCAGAGAGAGAGAGAGAGAGAGAGAGAGAGAGAGAGAGAGAGAGAGAGAGAGATAGAGAGAGAGAGAGAGAGAGAGAGAGAGAGAGAGAGAGAGAGAGAGAGAGAGAGAGAGAGTTTTCGGGCGGCAAATTTTGTAGTAGTTCTTTGTGACAGTTCTGCCGTTTGGCACCGAAATTTGCATGACGAGAACTTTGTTATCGAAGACAAAACCTTGTTCACCGTGCATAATCGCTTGGCAATACTTTGGTGGTCAAAATTCGTTTGGAACTATTCCACTTTGGTTAAAAATAGTAAACCCAGACTCATCACTAAATTGTTGAAAGCCTTTTCATATTTAGGGTACATTTGATTTGGTCTTTTCTGTTCAACTGTTAACAAATGGGATATCCATCTTGTATTCATAATTTCTAAGTTGCTTCGACAGAATACTATGCATTCGTGCGAACGATAAGTTTGTCAACCGGTCTAATTGCATGTATCAAGCATCTTTTTAAAGGATACTGCGGATTTTTTCGATATTGCTTTTAGATGCAGTTGTTGCAGGGCGACCTTTAACGAGCAGCATCTTTATGTTGCCGCTGTCCAGCCCTAACTTTAGCTACCCACATACAAATAGACATTTGATCCTCACCATAAATGTCGGACACTTCACTGTAAGTATCTATAGGTTATATACCGAGCAGCGACCTTCCTTTTATGTACGCCCTATCTTATCAGTCATTTTGTGTATAGTGTAATGAATACACCGTACACATGCCAATGTACTTGTGAGGAAGAGCATGTGTTACGCTTCAGTGATCTATCTATCAAAACAAGGGGAGCTTGAGTTCACGGTGCACAATTTCCGCAAAAAACGATACACTCCTATATACATATATCATATATATATATATATATATATTATATATATATATATATATATATATATATATATATATATATATATATTATATATATATATATATTATATATATATATATATATATACTTTTCTACATGTAACGTCAAGGGTATATATATATATATATATATATATATATATATATATTATTATAATATTATATATATATATATATATATATATATATATGAATATTTATAAATTTGGTAGATTAGTGCAGTTTCGAACAGATCTCTTTTCGGTATATAAGTGAAAGTTAATATCTCGTGAAATAAAGTTTATTTACAGAAGAGACAATCTTTTAATTTATTATTAATGGTCAATGGACACGAAAATTCGATGTTGATTTTATTATAGTTTTGGTTCTATATGCACAAAATCTCAGTATTATGTACAAATAGTTTTTACCCCGTTTACACATACAAGGTCGGAAAAAGTAACACAATGTTAGGTTAGAAAGAGTAGTTTCCCTTTACCAAATACTCTGTTAGGTCTGCTAAACAGGAAGTGACGTACAAGTGGCAGTCAGCAGTATTAAGGTAAAAACCATATATGGCTAGTCTGGTGCAAGGCGTGATACTGTAAGATTAAAGGCCTAGATTTACTGTATTTTTCTTCTTTCTTTCTAAAAGGACAGGAATCCGACCTGCCGCTGGATGGACTCGAACTAACGACCTCATTATCAAGAGGCGAGCGTGCTACCGACTAGGCCAGACCGGCGGTCAAAGTAAATGCCAAATATATAACAAACAAAGAATAAAACAAACAGCAATTAAGATATACATTTTGAAACAACAACACAGGCATAATTATTCCCATTGACTTTTATTACAAGTATTTCCTTGTTGGTGTAATAGTTGATTTAAATCGATACACTCTGATACAGCCTGAATTCAGTTCCGAATTAAGTATATAACATGTGATTAAAAGACACTATTTGAGTGTCAGTACTATTTTAACTGATAAAAGGACAACATTACAAGCAAATAAATAATCTGATGTACAAGGAGTGAAATTAAATGCTTCATTTTTTATTAATTACATATCTGCATAATGAAAACATCCGGACAAGTACGTAGGGGCACCAACAAGATGTCTCTCTTTAAAAATCACTAAGGAGGACTTTGACAGATGTTTAAAACTGCTATTTTACCCAATCTAAAAATATTTCATTTATGCAATGGCGGCCACTTCTAGTGGAAACCCATTTTCGAACACCGATCTTTTGCAAATAAAGTGATTTTTCTTCCAAACAAATCAAACACTTTCTAGAGCACAACTCTCCAATCGTTCTGCAACAAAGACACCTACTAGCTTTTATAATAAAGCTTTACCAAATTAAACAAATCCAGACTTATGACCAATAAATCAGTTCAGCACTTACATTGCAGAAAGAAAGTTGACTTTTTTACGATGGCATACAGCTGCCATGTTGAGATAAGTAGGGGCAGGTACCACATCTTGTGTTGTTACACTTGCTAACAGTAGGGTACACCTTATATGTATCAGCGAATTTTGCTCTGTTTAAGATAGATTTTAGAGAAAGACTCTGTCGTTTCTTCCATGGGACTTTGCTTTGAGAATTCTCAATATTCTCTTATTCGATATGTGTCAACACATAATCCTAGAAACCCGGAAATTTATACAATAATACAAAATAATAAACCCATCTTAGAAGCGGATCTATCCCTAAAAACAATACTTGAAAATTCCGACATCATAAAAGGCTGTGCAGCCAATAAAACTCCTAATTTCAAAGTATTTCCCCATTACAAATTTCATAAAAACTGTAGAGAAGGAACGTGAAACAAAAAGACTTTTCATTCTGAAATATAAACCTCTATTAAATGCAATGTAATATTCCACTATTATATATATAGTCTCCCATTAATTTCTTTATCAATAAACAGATGACGTCGTACTTAACTGCGCATTATTTCAAGAACAATAATCATATGACGTCATTATTAGCTGCGTAAAATGTAACATCACCTATATTGCTGTTTGACGTTTCCAAGTGTAACTATGTAATGTTAAACTCATAATTATTGACATCCACAGTTTCAACAAGATTGTAGGGTCGTAGTTGGTTATCATTGTCTAATGTACTCCCCAAAAGTTCCTCTGCGACATCGTACATGTTTGCGCCGTCAGTTTGGAGGTCATCCGCTATAGCGTTCTGATTGAAACCTGTAGTTGTACTAGAAATATTTCGACCGATTTTTGTCCAATCCTAGTGTGGTTGAAAAGCAGACAGCCAATACGACGTCATCTTTGTAACTTTCACTGGGTAAAAAACTTGATAGTATGTTGTAAGTTGGGCTACACTGAATAAAATAATGTCCATCTGCATCGTCATCGTGTTGATTTATGTTTATTTGCTGTATCTCTACCTCTCCTGAAAGAGGAGACGAGAAACTGTAATGCTATTCACATAGATGTAAACGCATATAAGACATAGTTGACATTTTATTATTTCGAGAATTAACAAAAAGTATTTTTCTCATGAGACTAAAAATATGATTGTTATGGAATGAAACATGGGACACACACACACACACACACACACACACACACACACACACACACACACACACACACAATAATATGTTAAACCGTGAATGTTTGTAGCATAAGCCATCAAAACATAGGTTTGAATAAACTTTTTTCATATTTTCCTGTAATAGGAGACGAGAAATCACAATGCTAAACCATATATGTCAACACATATTAGATATAGTTGACATTTGAATGTCTTCCAGAATGGAAAAAGTATTGTTCTTGTGCGACTTCAAATATGCATGTTATGGAACGAAACATGGGACACACACACACACACACACACACACACCTACATATATATATATATATATATATATATTATATATATATATATATATATATATATATAATATATATATATATATATCTAACGTGAACTATCAAAACGTGGTCTGTTATCCAACATAGTATAGCTATCATTACCCTATCTGACCTCTAGTAATATAAGTTAAATTATCAAATGTTAAGAATCCGAAAAAGAATATAATCATTCTTATTGGGTTTTATTACAAGTATTTCCTTATCAGTTTAATGTTAATTTGAATCGATACTTTCGCGGCTGGATCCAATTCTAAAACAATTATATACATATGTAACATGTTTAATTGAATAAAGTTTGAGTGTCAGTTCTATTTTAAATTGTAAAACAATTGTGAAACAATTAATTGTTAGGATAGCGTATTGAATGCAAGTGCAGGGAGATAACTCTGATATGTTCATCGTTGTAACATGCAGAGACTGTATATATATATATTATATATATATATATATATATATATATATATATATATATTATATATATATATATATATATTCATTTCTATTACCAATATTACGCACTTATATAATACGTGTTGAAGTTTTGCATATTTAACACACACACATACACACACACACACACACACACACACACACACACACACACACACACACATTCGTGACCAGAGGTAATCTTTATACTCGACAATGCTAACGTTTTCACGCATTTCATCCCAAGTATGTTTTTACATATAATATATAAAAATTTCAGACACCAAAGTATAAATATTCAGGATGTCCAGTGTACATATCAAAGTCTGGAAGACAAATAAGCACCTCTGGAAATCCAGATGTGGGATCAGGTACCACGGAGGAGTAAGCATCCCTTGTCGATCCGTTCTGTATTCTGTTGGACTATCATATGATAAACGCAAAACACAGGCTTCCACACCTTATTTTTGTTACACCTCCGTACATCAGCCTCAGAAATGTTGCAGCGAATGGATAGAAAAATCTAAATTAAAATTCTTTTCAGAAAATTTGATCTAAAAATAACAAATTAGTGGAAAAAATACATTACATTTTACATGTTCTTATTTCATTATGAATTATTCTACTGAGCTAAAACTAATGTATCCATACGATGTATACCAATTGAGGCCCAGGATACATTCAAAATAGCAGCTCTGTTGTATGACACTTTTTTCAACCAATCAAAGCCTTTGGGACAAGAATTTGAAATATACCACTGTATACTTAGAAAAATTTAGCCCCTGCTTATTTTCAATCTATGGCGACAGAAACATATTCTCATCGTCTTAAAATCGCCCCGAATCCCCATAGTCGCATTAACGGCATATATGTCCGTGCCTTGATTATTTAACTTGAAAAGCTGTCATTTTAAATTAGCCCTCTCATATTAGGACGAAAATGACGAAAATTGAATCTGATCGAAAATTTCCAGGGGATCAATATGCAGACTAATAAACAAAAAATATATTTGAATTAAATTAAAAATTAAATTCAGGTAAAATGTATTTCTGTAAGAATTTTACTTGTTTTATTATTGTTCTGATAGACAGCTTTTGTACCAACTAAAACTGATTTACAAAATGAAATTAAGAGGAAAGAAAAGTCAGTCTTGAAAAAAAAACCCAGAATTTTGTGGTATTCTATAAATATCCTACTGTAAAATTTTGAAATGATTTTGAGTGCACTGATTCATTTTTTTATGAAAATTAACCTTTGACAATATAACCATTTATTGAAATTAATTCAAAGCATTATCTAAAATTTGTTAAATGTACTGTGGACTGAAGGCCTTTGAAGTATGAATGAACAAATTTTACTGTATTATTGAAAATTATGCTTAAATTTATTTATATATATTTTGTTTTGCATACCTCTTTCTGTTGTAGGGGTGTTATTTTTGTAAACAAATCTGAAATAGTATAATATTATCCGATATTGGCGTGCGGGGGTGAGTTTGCACGGAGAAAACCCACGTGTCCGACTTGGTTACCGCAATACCATCTCACATACTCCCCTGTCAAATCCAAGGATCGAACTCAGGGCCCGAAGTCACCAAATTTACTCAATTCTCAAGCTCAACTAACTTTTCATGATTTTAAGGTAAAAACACGCAAAATTTATCCTGTAACTGGACATGTTTATATATTGACAGCATATAATTGTAAACAATGACAAAAATCATTGCTCATTTGAAGAAAACTTCAGAAATATTAAAATATTGTTTGAGTACGTACTCAAATTTTGAGTACCGTACTCAACATATTTATTCATTTTTTACCGGAAAATCCTGATCATAACGCAAAAATTTATATGTGAATGATAAAAAATAATAATATGCTTCCTAATCATTCAAACCCAAACATTTTACAAACAATTTTATAGTCAAAATAATGAAATAAAAGTTGAGCTTGAGTACTGAGTAAATTTGGTGATTTCGGGCCCGGGTCGCATTGGTGAGAAGAGAGTGCGCTAACCACTGCGCCATCCGGACATCCTTGTTATTGTCATTCATAATTCGTAAATATATGTCGTATAAAATTTTGTTAAAATTTGTTAAAATGCAAATATGGAAGAGTTATCGTGCTATGTATTTATGCCTGCTTGACTCGAACAAAAGTATTCATTCTAGAATATTTACCTCATTCTGCACAAAACAATAGCAATAATTAAGACCACTTACAGTTCAGTAACAATAGCAGCGATCTTTATTATGTGTTACAGTATTATGCCGTCTTCAGATTCTACAAATATATAAGTACTATATACAGTAGTACATCAGATGAGTTGCGTGAGTAAAGTTTCCAACTTTTTATCAATAATTTTGTTGAACTTCTCTATTTATCATACTTGCGTTTTCCATCCACTTAACATTAGCATATACGCCCGCAGCCTGTATTGAGGTTGTGGGACTATTTTTATGTTATATTCATGCGCAATATAACGATTACACGTTACACAAATGTTTTATGTTACTGTGATTTGTTGTAAATTAAATAAAACATTTTAAATTGTGACCGTTGTTTCAATGATAAGGATATACAAAAATAATGTTATAAAATGTATGTGTTGAAATATTTACATCATACTCTATATGTAATGTTATATATTATATGCAGAACTTGCGTAATTCCAGTAACACAGCCAGACATTCTTTTGCAATATATCCGGTCACACTGAAATTGACTGCTACACCCAGAGCCATAGTATCCAAGCTTACAAGGACTTGTACAGTTTTTGCCATAGAAACCTCCGTGACACTCTAATGAGGTCAATTATAATGCCGTAATTAATTTTAAAAAACATACACGTATAGATACATGCATCCATAATGAAAAATATTGAATAAATAAGAATCTCAATAAATCAGTCATAATGGAGTTTATAGAACAAATAAAACAAATTTGACTTAACCAAGAGAACATAAGTTTTGTTTACGATATCCATCATTTCAATTTATTTTCTTGATATGATTATATGTTGATTAAGCTGCTAACACTAAATACATAGTAAGAGGTGAATTACAAAATTTGCAGACGTAGAAGTAATCATACTAATTTCAATTCCATTGCAATTTAAATTTGTCAGTTTCTATTTTCAAGTTTGCTTTTATATAACAATTACCCTCACAAGTTTCAATTGCAGATGAAAAGGTATCAAGTGGACATGTTTCGTTTTGCCTGGAACAAAACACACTTTAACGTAAACAGAAATATTCAAATCCAAGTCCGAAAAGAACAAATCTTTTTTTTCTGTCGGATGTATCTAGGTTTACGGACACCTGGTCCCATTCCGCTTGGGATTCATAATTGATCTTTATGTTGAAACCGTTTATATATCTGCTTTGATGTATTATAATGGACTTATCCTCACGTGTTTAATTTTAATCTGACTGGACTGACGGCTTGTGTGACCGGTCGACAGGGGATGCCCACTCCTCCATGGCACCTGATCCCACCTCTAGATTTCAAGATGTCCGTGTTTGTCCATTTTTTTACAAGATTTGTACCTTTATCTTGGACATGCTAATGATTCATACTTTGGTATCTGAGATTTTATATATTGATTAACCATTTGCACCACTCCATTTTACTTTGACAAACATAACAGTATAAAAAAGTAAAGAAAGTACAGATACCGAAGTGTTAACCGTTCGGAAATCCTTCATTGTTTTGCATTTGCTACAAATCGGTATATTAATAGATGTTTTTGTAGTATCTAAATTACTTTGGATTCATAAGAGCAGAAAACTGTATAACACGTTAATTAACATGAAACATTTTGAAGGTAGACGAACCTACCTTGAAATTGTAGGAACACAGAAAAGGACGAAAACAAATAAGTCCATGTTATGGATTATGTATTGTGTTACGCGTGCGTACCAGCATAGAAATTATTATCATAGTATTGTCAATGCTTCGCCGGAAACCGGAGATAACGGCATTACTAGAGACAAGTAACATACCTATGATGTATTAATTTCTTTCATCAATTATTTTTCATTTATACTGAGGTGGTACCAGCTGAAACCGCAGTGCCACAAATTTTGACAAAATGCAAAGTAGTTTTGTCATGGCCTCGGTTCGAGGACTCATCTCAGTATGACTTGCACCTTCTATACCGAGAACACGCGATACATTTAAAAAGATGTGTGTGTGTGTGTGTGTGTGTGTGTGTATGTGTGTGTGTGTGTGTGTGTGTGCGTGCGTGTGTGTGTGATCTTTGTACATTCGTAAATGTATATTTGTGAAAAAAAAATTAGTTGACGTCGACGTTCCTTTACTTTGTATTGACTAGCAATTTGACTGGTAGAATGTTAGAATACAAGTCGATTTTGGAAGAAGCTATGATATTTTATTGTTATAAAATATATGATACTTTAAGCACTTTATTGTTATATAATATATGGTGCATTTAACACTTTATCATTATATAATATATGAAACTTTAAGCACTTTATTGTTATATTTCACAGTATTTTTATGCAGATGTTTTTGCCTTTCGTTTTTTCAAAAGTATAACTTTTGAATTATGTTTATATGTTAAGATATACAAATTGGTAATCTAATATATGCCATATATGTGAATTATTCAGCAGGTGTATTTCCGAAAGTCAATCTTTCGCAAATTAGAAGTGATTGACAGTAAAGACATTATTTTCGTCCGTTTGTGACGATTAGATGACATTTATTAACACTTGCATACTATAGGTAAAGTTTTTACTCTAAGAGAAGCACTTGTACTGGCTAACATGTGAACATTTTATATACTGATGAAAACTAATTACTGACAACGCTCAGCAAATTTTAAGGTCGATAAATGATCTTGTTTGCGATTACTCTGTTTCACTAAATGAAGTGTTGAGTCACTTGTTCGATACCGGGTGATAATCTGACTGTAGTCTCGCGGCGGCTATGACTGATCAAAAGGGGTGTGTTGCAGCATATATTGTCGACCTTGCGCCAATATTTGCATGGGTCACAATATATGTTGCAACGTGTGTGTGTATTTGCGTGTGTATTTATGTCTATGTATGTTTGTGTTTTCGTGTGTGTGTTTATGAGTGTGTGTGTGTGTATGTGTGTGAGTGTGTGT
>BROG01002177.1:0-14213 GCA_030159075.1 Atrina japonica | reverse complement strand
GTAAATGTTACATGGGATTCTCTCGAGCTTGGTTTTTATTCGGATTACCTCGATTATTTTAATTTTTTATTTGATAAACTTTATATTTAAAATGTCTAATCATATCCGATATGTAACTTTAAAACGCCTAAAAAGTATGTGCATTTTGTATTTCTAGATTCCAAAAGGTCTGTCATATTCCAATCGACAGGTCTTCATAAAAATAAACCACGCGTGCTAGCTCTTTCAGAATTTACTGTCGTCCCCTATTTGCCGTTATGTTAAATTTTTTTGAATAACATTTTACACTAAATACGATTTATCATAATTATAAACAATATTTTGTAAAACGGTTACTTTAAGTGGTCTAAACAGTTGTGTGCTACGTATGTTTTGACATTGGCATACGTGGATTCGATAAAGAGACACGAGTCGTTATAAATCAGGTATACAAAGACGTGTATTTCTTATCTTTAATATAACTGTCTATTCACCAGCAGGTGTACTTGAAAAAAGAATTAATTACGCTGAAATTAAAAGCGAAATAGAAAGAAAAGTTAACAAGCAAAAAATGATCAACTTTCAAAGGTCTACCATAAACCTACATAGCCTAAATTGTCAGATATACGCTCATGGCAGTTATCGTTATAAGATACTTCACACACATGTGCTAAAAACGTACTCATCCTGATTTTGCGAGAAAATAGGGAATATAAACCAATCAACTTAAAGTCCTGCTTTGTCTGCAAATTCATACTGATCACTAGACTAAAATTCTGCACTGATTCTTTTGTTTCGTTTTGATAAAAGTGGGGTCGAAAATTCTTCCATATATTTATACGGAAATCCTTACTACTCTTGTTTTTACTTGGTCATTTCACCAAATGTGTAAGCAAACCTCGGAAAACGTACATAATACATATTAATGAGAACACCAGCCTGCCATTACTATGGGGTTATTACCATTTCTACGATTTCCATGATAATACAATTGGTATTGGTATAATGTTGAACTATCTGTCTACTTTTATAACTTTTTATATTTCTCAAAATATTATCACAACCGTGGCTACTATCACATTTAGTGAAAACTTTATAAATCATTCATACACCATTTCAAATGACAGAAAAAGGTTTTTGGACACATTTATCAGGCATTGTAATTGGCATTGTACATGGTATTTAACAAGAATAAAATATTTTTACCGCGTCTTCATTCTTGAAAACATTATAAACATAATATTATATTTATACTGCTCAGGACGATTGCATTTGTCAACTTACTTCATTAGCTGGGCCCCGAATTTAAACACATTTTCTAAAGAGAAATGATTTACAAAATGTTAATGTATTGCATTGAAATATATTTTAGCCATTTCTATAAGAATAACGTTGTTACAGAGGATAATAGTATTTGTTTGATAGGAAAATCATTAATCATCAGTCGTTACATGTGCTGTGTAAAAGTATTTTGAGAAAAAAAACATGCCTTATTTTGTTGACCAAAATATCGTCGTAAGTTTACATGAGGACAACATGTTAAATATACACCTGGCAGCTGTGAAAGAAAACCTGCAAAAACAATATCAAAGCGCTGATTTACATATATTATATACAATTTTCACACGCGTGGATTTAAAGTTGATAATCGTTGCATTTTTGATAAATCTGAACACATTAAAAAGCAAATATTATTCGAAACACTTGCTCACAAAAAATGGAAATTGCAGTTATAAAACGTTAGTGTTAGATCACGAAAAACTTAATTTTGTGTAGGGGTAATCTAATTCCAGTAACAGGTACATTGTAGAATATACCATTCATTTATTATAATTTCTAGTGAACATCTTTGTGGTATTTGCCTGAAAGGTTTTCCAGCAAATTGTCAACATTCCAATCGGTACTAATCCTGTCCTCCTGGAAAGAAACAGGAACTATTTCGGTTCAATCTAAATTGCAGAAACATATACGACATTCTGTGTATATATAATTCAGATTTTCAGAATTATATCAGCATTATGCACCCTGTAAAGCTCGAGCTACTAATAAATGAGACACCAGAGAGCAACACGTCTGCTTTTTATCTAGATTTACCCTTAAAGGACGGCTAGCTTCATATAGCCCTTTATAAAACAAGTGACGATTCCAATATCAAAAACTTCTCCGTCCTGATCAGAAATATATCCCGTGTTCTCCTGCTTATAACGTTTTCATTCCACAACTTAGACGTTATGCCAGGGCATGCTCCTCTTATGAATGATTTATCCTGAGAGTCAAACGACTGGCTAATTAACTACTCATACAGGGTTACATCGATGAATGCTTGAGATCGTTAGTGAATAAGTTTTATTATCAATACCGGAATCTTGTTTAACAATATAACCCCCCCTCTAATGAAAGTAACATGGTATTTTGGAGAACAGCACGATCATATACAGTGACTCCCTTTAGCTAATCAGATCTTAAACTGATCACGTTTTCACTGAACGTTATCTTTTCACCAAACTCGAGATGTACATGTAGCATTTTCATTGGGTGTGGCACGCTAACAGGAAACTCCATCCGGACCCATGGTCCCATCCGGTTTGGAGTCGCACTAGTTCTTCATGTTGAGACCATTGGTAGAGCTAGTTTGTCGCACTATAATGTACTTTGATTTTCGATTATCCAGTGGTACTTCTACATTTTTACTTACATACAACAAAGTTGATGTATATTGAAATACTCTGACAGGATATTGATAATGTTTTATATCTACAACAATGCAAAGTTTAAGTACATTTTGTTTTTGTTTTTAATGGTTTTGCTAGTAAAACGCTCAATGTATTACGGGAATTCAGTTAAATCATCATTTCGATAACTAATCACTTATTCTAAACAAGAAACAGCTTGTTTCAATATGGGAATACACAAAACAAAATCTTTAAAATGTTTTTAAAAAAGGTGCGGAGAGGCAAACGTTCGAATGGCAATTTTTTAGGACAACACAGAAACCACCAGGAAACCAGAAATACCCATTGATAAACGAAAGGAAGCTCATGACAGTTCCCTGGTGAATGGTGAATACAAAATAGTTTAAAACCATCTTGATGAAAACTTTTCCATAAGCGGACTCGAATACTATCCATAAAATCAACTATATGTCAACCGATGTGATAAAGTGTTGTTTTATAACGGTTATGTGGAGATCATCAGGCAGGCGTCGGGATAGGTGACTAAATTAAACTGGTAGATGTTAATGTGTCAGTTGATTAGTTTTTCACTGCATTTGTTTATGTTGCATGTTTATAATAGTAGAGTTTAATCAATATTTGACAGCTTGTGAGGGAAATCTCTCAATCTCTCTCTCTCTCTCTCTCTCTCTCTCTCTCTCTCTCTCTCTCTCTCTCTCTCTCTCTCTCTCTCTCTCTCTCTCTCTCTCTCTCTCTCTCTCTCTCTCTCTCTCTCTCTCTCTCTTTCTTTTATATTTTTTTCATATGAACAAGAACTAAAAAATTACTGTAGATGAAAAATGTTTAACAATACAGACTCATAAACATACTTTTAGTATTCGGCCACACCAATTTAATGATAGATTTAAAAAGGGAATTAAATAAAACATATACATGTGTATACAACACTGTATGTTTTTATGAATATAAAATATTTGATAAATAATTTGTAAGCCTGTAGGCCTAAAATCATATACATGTAGGTAACAAGTTTTGTTGGAAATTGTACAGATAATTTCTAATTACTTTTTTTTAAGTAAATTTTATTATGGTACATGGCCCTACAACTCCACCTGGCTAGGGAGTACGAGAATCCCATATGTCTGAGTGACCAAATACGAGAGAGAGAGAGAGAGAGAGAGAGAGAGAGAGAGAGAGAGAGAGAGAGAGAGAGAGAGAGAGAGAGAGAGAGAGAGAGAGAGAGAGAGAGAGAGAGAGAGAGAGAGAGAGAGAGAGAGAGAGAGAGAGAGAGAGAGAGAGAGAGAGAGAGAGAGAGACAGACAGACAGACAGACAGACAGACAGACAGACAGACAGAAAGAGAGAGTATTTAAAGGGAGTTCTCATTGTTGTTGTTGTTATATTATTTATTTATTTTACTTCTGTTCTCTCTCTCCCCTCCCTCTCTCTGTCTCTATGTCTCTCTCTCTGTCTCTCTGTCTGTGTCTGTGTGTGTGTCTCTCTCTCTCTCTCTCTCTCTCTCTCTCTCTCTCTCTCTCTCTCTCTCTCTCTCTCTCTCTCTCTCTCTCTCTCTCTCTCTCTCTCTCTCTCTCTCTCTCTCTCTCTCTCTCTCTCTCTCTCTCTCTCTCTCTCTCTCTCTCTCTGAGGCCATAAAATACCGGTGTTTATATACGACTGTCATTTCCGAACAGCGTAGAACACCAGTATTTTAGAAGCTTCTCCCGCTTTGTAACTATGTAGCCTTGTTGCTGAAACAATATTCAAAAATCAATTTGTACAACCATATTTTATTCCTTATTACTAAATTTGATTAAAATGTGTTGGCAATTTGTGTGTCCAAAACAAAAATTTAATATGTAATTTAAGCTCCTCCCTCATTTCTCACATACCATCATATACATGAAACAATTTTGTACATTTTATCATGTGGGCCTATCATCAAATCATAATTAAGTCATTATATAGAGTAACATAATGTTTTCATTCATTATAAGTCTCATATCAATATCCACATTAGTTGGTTTTCTGAATGTCTATAATTCACACACGTTTAAAACAGTTCTTGGCTCAAAGTTCATAATATGCATTAATATCAACTGACAATATTCAGTTCTATTTGTAATTTGGATTTTAATCTCATGCAATTTCATTTTCATGTAAGTATTATATGATTTATAGCACAAATGAATTTATTTTCATTTAGCACAAATGATACTTTATCATTAATCATCTCCTGGATTATATCAATTTGAAACAATAATATCTGCCATGGTCCACATGTATGTATAATTTCATGCACAGTGTTTTAAAATTAGTCCGTAAAAATACAGTTTATCACTTTATTAACATTTTGGAACGTCATCATTGTCAATATAGTAATGTTTCCCAAGAAAACTCCTTGAATAATATTCTTGACTCATCCTGTAATAATGTTAGCACGTTATAATTCGTTTTGTTTTTACAATTAACTCAAACAGCACTGTGGTATTTTCAATTTGAGTGTTCTAAATTATTTTCGAGTCGATTAAAAGTGCACGGCCGATTTTTCGTCTCCTTTAACTACTTGGATATTTGAAGATATTTCAGACAGAGTTAACAATCGGGTTTCTTGCTCAAAACCGATCGTGGTCACCAATTTCAATATCTGTGAACGATCTTACTTCAGGTAGCTTATCTACATTTTGTTCCTTTGGTGTAATATCTCCTGTCTTTTGTAGTTTTTCCTCTTGAATTCTATCAAAAATCTCCAGTTCTGTGTCATTTAGTTCACCATTTTCATTTTTTTTTCAGCGACGGGTTTAATATTATACTTTTCGTCCATCCAAAGCATTGTTGTTCAAATAAAAAAATATATCGACAATAACAAAAAAATATTCTAACATTTGGTATCTATTTTATTTTACTAAAGTGTTTTTGTATATAAGAATGTTGTATTTTGTTTTGATTATTTACCTCTTATTATATTTAATTATCACTTTGAATTTTGCAATCTTTTACATATGTTATCAATCATTGTGAAAATATTCTTACACATGTTATCAAAACCTGAATTTACAGTTATCGAGATTCCTTTTACATTAGGGTCTATCTCATCTACTACCTTTTTATCACCTTTAACCGAATTTATTTCTTTGTTTTCTGTACCATTATCATGCTGTGTTTGGGTTTCCCTATCTTCTAATGATGTATTTTTGTACATTATTTGTAATCTTGATAAAGGAATATACACACACATTATGACTGCACTATCTAAATCGTCTCAATACTCGAAACCTTTTTTACAATATTTCCACCGTTAACCTTATCAATTTCGACATCTAAAGAATCTGTATCTGGGGTGCTACATAGGTTTTTGTTAAGTTTTTCATGGGACACCTTCCAATTATCTAGATTAGTAAACCTAAGATGTCTAGCGTGTGTTTTTTGTTGTAGTTCCTGTCAATTGGTTTTTAGATATAAGACCTAAAGGTCCTTTCTCTCCTATTGTCCTGTAATAAAGTGTCCATTTATTATCTAGTTTACTAGTTTTCCTCTGATTTATTTATATACACTGGGTCACCTACTTTAAATTAAACATCCTGATTACCCTTTTTCTGTATATTTCTGTTGTTTTTCCTTCGATTCCTCTGAATTTTTATGTACCAGTTGTTGCAATGCTATTTTATGTTAGTCTTCCACATTATATTTTCTTCTGGGTTTAATAATTGTATATAACGGTAATACTACATCCGCGTTATATAACAAGTAACAATTGGTACAGACTACTCAACAACCGCCAACGAAAAGGCAACTCAACAGTTCACTTAGTGAAACAGAGTAATCGCAAACAAGACTATTATACCGACCGTTAAACTTGCGGAACGTTGACATCAAACACGGTTTTCAATATCCATGTGTCAACAATTTCTCAGTGTGTAGTTTAAATCTGTACATGAAATGTTCATTAGTTGACAAGTCCTCGAATATTGAGTCATTTGTGATATATAAACTCCATATGCGGGTGACTGCGAGATATTACTACTTAATTACGATGGGAAAAACGAAATCGTCGCGTCTGTGGTATACCTTAGGTGCCAATGTCCCGTTTCTGTCTATTGTAAATAAAATGTCTAAGTATGAAGCGCTTCTGGTTGATTCTGTTGTATATTTAAGTTTTAGTTCGCTGGGATATATCGCATTGACACATGTATGAAAGTTGTCATAATATTTTGACAAAGCGTCGCCAATATATCTAGTATAAAATATACCAGATACCAAAGTATAAGTACTAGGGATGTCCAGGGCACAGATACAGATTCGGGCAGAAATGGAGAAACACGAACCTCTGGAAACCAAGGGGAGCAGGTGCCATGGGGGCATAAGCACTCACTCGACAAGCCACATCCGCCGTTAGTCCACAATCAAGTCCAAATGAATTACATGAGGAAATGAATTACGTGAGGAACAAATCCTTGACATCATTGGTACAGACGTCGCAACAACTGCCAACGAAAAGGCACTCAACATTCTATCAAGTGAAACAGAGTAATTCCAAACAAGACTATTATACCGACCGTAACGGGATGTTGAAATCAAACACAGATATCCCTGTGTCAAAAATCTGTTAGAGAGTAGATTACATCTGTATATGAAATGAACACGCCCTGTTCTATCTCATATGGGGAATGATTATAGAATAAAATGGCGTATTTTATTTAAATTCTATTAGTTTCTCCTTTAATCATATATAAATATTCAATATAAGCTAAACTGTTAAATTTCCACAAAACTCTTCCCCTTTTTTACTTAATGTACCACTGTATTAATCATAATAATTGAATGATCCGATCTAAAACTGGGTTGAATTTCTTATTGTTTTATATTGTCTAAACGACAATATCTCGCCCGTTTCGCTGGATTTTTGCGTCTCTATGTATATCTATTAATATCTAGGTTAAGTTCCCTGTAGACATCTAGAAAGCTATAATTTTGTTTTTACTTCAAGTAATCTTATTCTAGCCCTAGGGTTATAAATATGAAAATAGTTCAAACAGTTTTTTGTTTCTTTTCTGGATCTAGTATCAGATTAAAATCACCACATAATATGAATTAATCATTTACAAAATGTCTACCACAATGAATTTTGTTTTCAAAAAAACAATGGATTGTCCTCATTCGGGGCATATAAGATAATTAGTGTTAATTTAGTATCTTTGATTCAAAATCATTATTGATTATAATTGCTGTATCCCTAATATTATTTATTATTTTCATATTTCTAATTTTTAACAAGCCAATATGCGCAGGTGTAATTAATGAGAACGTTGTATCTTTATATAAGGACATTGTATGCGTATTTAAATTAGAGCACTCATAGTTTAGCGTTCTCTTGGGGTATAGACTTACTTGCGCAATCTTTAATTATTACCCAGAGAGAAAAAAACGTCCTTACTGCCTCTAGTGCCTCTTTAAGTTGGGATCTAATTCGTACACCTTTACCAACATTGTTATTGATTTTACAATGCCCATGCTTGCAAGCGGACGTATAGTGCCTGAAGTGGATTTATAATTTCTTCAACGTTCGAATAGAGACGAACAGATGAACATTATAAATCCAAAACATTTTTTTATTCAAAGATGAAACAACTTTTTCATGATCCTAGTTCAGCTTTAAAGCTGCTGACATTATTATATAAGTAAAAACTTCTTGATGCAATGTAAAACAAACAATCAAAACAAAGTTCAACCTGAAGTTAACTTATGCTCTTAAAGTTACCTTTAAAATTCATTCCTTAAAGATTTTTTCGAACGCAATTTTATATTGTATTTTTATCTTCTATTTGTTTTAAGTTATAGCACAATGTCTTGTTGTTTAGGAACACTCTTGAATATTTACAAAATTGTATTATTCTGTTTTTATAAATTTTACAATCACACAATCGTGTCACAGATTGATTTGCTTTGTTGACGTGGAAGCATGTTTTCAAATTTGATATGCTGTCCGTGTTGCCTTGCAATCACATATTATATAATTACCATGGTAATAACACGTGGACGACAAATCAAGGAATATGGACTAAGCAGCGTTATGCAACTCACAAAGATTGTAATTGCGTCTATTTGTGTTGTACTATTTATTTCTGTTCGTGCACAAATACAAGTATTTCATCATGTTTATATAACTCCTCTGTCATGTAAGATATGCATGAATATTTACATTTTCAAAGACACAGACAAAAAGAAAATGTTGGGGAAAAACAAGTAAATATGCACAAATAATTCCATACGAAGATATTACGGAACACCTCTCAATATAAACAAACACACACGCACAAACATGCATTTTCATAATATCGTTTGTTATACTTTTGTTATATATATATATATATATATATATATATATATATATATATAAATATATATATATATATATATATATATAATATATATATATATATATATATATATAAAGTACTTAAATGAAGTTAACAACAGTTTTAATCGGACAAAAGTACATTTTTGGTCTGCATTACGGTGCCACCAATACGAAATAAGTATCCTGATAGCCAACCACTATATATTTAAATTTTCGGGTACCACCTTTGGTAAAAAGCAGTTGTCTATGATGCTGAAAAGTCTTTCTTTTAATTGTTATGTGAAATAGTAGTGTAAAGAGTAGAGAAGTCATAAGTTTTGATACTGTGAATTCGAGAAAAATTGTGTGCCATCAAATTTTCTAAAAGCAGTTTAGAATGTTTAAGTATTGTTGAAGTTTCTCCTTAACAGCTGTGAATATCTTGGTAAGGTGTAAAGATAAAGGTTCGGTAGAACATTTGCTGAATCCTGCTATGTATCTTTGCTTAAATGGGGTTGTATGAAGTTTAGGTATCCAGTATAAATGTGGTAGCTCAAAATCGGTATCCGTTGTAGGTATATCAAATGACCTCGTCCTTTGAAAGTGAGCTACCTGTGTCTGTAGGGTTTCTAGAATTCGTATTTAACCCAAGTTCTTTTAATATAGAACTATAGTAATGTGCCTTACAAATAAAAACTATTATTTGAGGCTTTGTCTGCTGGTACCAGTACAAATTGGTCATATAACCTATCCAGTTCAGTTACTACTTCTGGATCATTAAATACAGAGGGATAACGTGTTTCCATAGTCCTTTAAGTTTTTGAATACGATATTTTATCAACCATCGTATGGCTTTCAGTCATTCAGACAAAGTGTCTGGTTCTACGTCTTCATGTTTGGCCCGTCGTCTGGCATAATCTTCGACAGAATCCATAACTAAACTGAAATTCTGACGCCAATTAAAGGAACGGGCTTCCCGGTATTTAGGGCCCCTTAAAATGAATTTTTTGAGGCTTCATTTTCAACGATAGAAAATTGCCGGTAATGACATGCCCGATAGTATTATATTTGAAAGGAGATAAAGCACATGAACATGTGACAGTGTTGTGTAGAAAATGGTTGATGTCTATGCACTTCAAAACCTGTTTGTAACTGAATAGTTTGGATGCGATGCTAGGTGTATAGCTATATGAAATGCAAAGCGTGGTCTTCAGTTCAAAATATGGTTAAATACAGGACTGAACTTTTTTTGTGATTTAGAACATTGCCAATGTTTAAAGCGTCTATGCCTTATTTGTGAAATTAAGTTTAAGGAAAAGACGTTTCTGTTTAGAACAGGCATCGTTTGTAACTCATTTTCAGTATCCATGATTAGTTTTGCTAGACTGTAAGGGTTTCCCCCATTGACTGGCTTCGACTCAGATTCAGATCCCTTTATCTTTAGGAAGCACATTTTAGATGTGTCATAGTGACTCTCTATTGGACTTGTTTCACTTCAATCCCGTCTAGATTGCGAGAATGAAATTCATTATAATAGCTTGAAAACATGATAGTATGCCAATGCTTTGAATCAGTTTCACAGATTTCTGCATACTTCGATTGCACTGTATTTTGGTTTACTTGTGCACCTTGAAACCCTGCCTCCTGAACGTGTTGGTCTATATAGAGAAAAAAAATGGCATTACTTTAGCCGAGTACAGATTTAGTAAAACTTCCTTACACTGCCATCAATTGTCTATTGTCCGTTTTGACGATATGTTTTAGGGAAACCGTTTAGGGACAGTTTGAAACGTCGACTTCAAAACGTGTGACACAAAAGCGAGGTGGCAAATGGCATGTGGGAAATTATAGAAATGTTTTATCTTATTTAACAAATTTGCAATTGACAAAATTCAAGAAACATTTACTTTTTATGAATGCAAAATGTCATCAAAAGTGGACGAAGAATAGATTTCAGTGAATCATACTGGTGTAAATCAAATTAAGCAAAAACTACAAACAATGAGAACAAAATTAAATTCGGGCATGTCTTGACTGGGGAACTAATTCATCTTCTCGTATAATTACTGCATCAACGTTCACTGTTTCTTCTTTATAATATATCCCTCAATCAAATAAGCATAACTAATATTCAACTTACTTTTCATATATGTAAGTAATAACAAGTATTCCGTTGAGAATATCGATACTAAAACAATACATTTACCATGTCGTGAATCAACTTCTTGGTCACTCGGTTTCCTCCTCCTGAGTAATTATGGAAAAATGATTTACAGTACGTTGGAAAATCAAGATACTAGGGCATGCAATTTAGAAACACCACATAAATATATCGTATGAGAAGTACACAACAACGAAAGACATTGACTTAAGAATGAACATTTCAAACTCATAACATTGGGATCATGTTTATTATAGATAAGAAACAACTAAAAACAACCATAGCTCGACTTTTTTCAAAGACAAGGAAAACAACCAAGGATCACTAGCAAATACTATGTCATACCTGTGTGTATGAACCAGCAGCATTACCAACGCTATTATAACAACCCCCAACTTTATACCACATAGATTATTCAAAATGATCCCTTCATGATAACCCATTTTATTATGTTGTTTGCTATTCAGTACTTGCGGTTTTCTATTATAACCATGGTGTCTGAATTGCAAATAAAATATATTTCTATGTTGTTTGACTTTAAAAAAAGATAAATATAATATAACATAAGTGTTTACGTTATCACAAAAATAATTTCACTGATACAGAAGGTACATAGCTATAAGTATCAATCCATAATTGTGTAAACATATGAATGATTACCCACTCAATTCATACGTACCTCGCTCATTTTACATATACATTCATACGTTTAGTTAATAGAACGTTTTAGTTGTGTAACAAATAAAGGATAATACAACTTACTCTCAGTATTAATATGCACACAACCTTCCACCACATTACATATCTGGTCAGCCGTACAATTGCATGTTTCTTTACAAGCCACACCATAGTATCCGTCGGGCAATAGTAACCTACACTCGTCACCAAATGAATCTACCGCACACTCTGAAATTGTTTTTCCAATGGTTGAAGAACTTCAAGGTGGCACTTAGTCTTAAAATGCAAAAAATCATTCAATTAATTTTATGAAACGGATAGAAATGTTATGTGTTTTTTATCTAAAATATACTTACATACAGTTATTTATAGAGAGTTTATTATTTCCCGTAAGTATGAGAACATATCACCTTCCCAAACTTTTGTTTTGTACAAAACCGTCTTGGACATCACATTTTTGGTCATCTGTATAGTTGCATGTTTTCTTGCAACCTACACCATAGTAACCATCGGGACATTGAAACGTTACAATCTTCTCTAAATGAACCTTTCGGACATTCTAAAAATATGGTTTGCATTTTAAGAAACATATAACATGGTGTGATGAATAAATAGGACCTAAATATGGATTACAAATTTTCAAAATTCAGAATTTCATATAGACTCATATAGATAATTATATACCTTCAAATATATATATATATATATATATATATATATATATATATATATATATATATATATATATATATATATATATATATATATATATATATATACACATATGTATGTATGTATGTGTGTATGTATGTATGCATGAATGTCAGATGTAGGTAAGTTTAATCAATTGCATGTAAATATTGTCAAACTCGGTTTCTCAAACATTTTTGTACAAGATGTAAATATTTTTATGCATGTGCATATTTCTTTTTCCTATTTTATATCAGTCTAAGTAGTACAAAATAAAATACATTATCAAAAAAAAAAAAAAACAGCTAATGCGTCCGTAGTAAGTGTAATTTATAACATAATGATGCGTGATTACAGTTTGATTTATACATCGAGCCCCTGTCCGTGATGACTTCATTTTGTTATTTCAAAACCCTGAAAAATGTAATTAGTTCAGTTATTTGGAATATACATCTATATTGGCCTGAGTAAAAATGAATTGACCCAAAACGTTCTTCGACACTACTTTAGTTTTCTTTAACTCATATTAAGAATATGCTAATAATAATTATTATGAAACAAATGAACATTGCAACAGAGTTTCAACACCACTGAATTTGAACAATATTTCAGTAATATAGTGGCGACCCATTGTTTGTGGTGGAAGAGAGAACCCGGATATTATGTACCCGGGAAGAAACCACCGTTCTTCTGCAAGTAAACTGGCAAACATTCTCACAAAATCATCTCAGTTGAGAAGTGAGATACTTTATGATCAAAGTCCGACGGTCTAATCACTGTGCAACGGATGCCTCTATATGCTTGGGAACAAGCAGTGTTCATGTTATGACTAATATATGACTAATTATTATATATATATATATAGGAAGATGACGTATATCAATTCTTCAGAAAAGGTGATAACTCTGTACTTGAAATGCCAAATCTATTTATTATTTGTATCTGTTCATACATTCTAGCTTTTTCATTGGACAATAAACGTTGAGTATTTTCCACAAACGACAAAGTAGCGATTGAACGACACGTTGGCTATAGATATACATGTTAACAGAACACAAAACTACAGGCCTGCAAACCGGCGAGGACAGATGCCCTAGTGGGCCGCCCCCGCCAGCATACCCAATCAGATTATCTCGGAATCAAAATGTTATACACGATCGAAAAATAACCTGCAATGGGAACTAAAATTCTTCACCTCGAAACTAGGCTGGCAAAACTGTATTCACACATCGATATAAACGTGCGACATACCACAGATATGGCCGCTTGCCGTGGTCTAGTGGTAAAGCATTCGACTCGAAATTTATCAAGTACTAATTCGATGTGAATATTCCTACGCAAAGCGCTCACAGTCCAAGGATTTTTCGGGTGACACTCATAACCGATGTTCCATGTAATGGAAGGTGTGACACGTAAAACAACCCTACCCGCTTTGGCGTCAGTCAAAAGCGGAGGATAATATTTGTAGCATTTCACCTAAATCTGATGACGTCTGCAAATAAGTGAAAATTCTTAGCTGGATGTAAAACAGAAAATAAAGCAACGAAACAAACAAAACCAACCACTATATCTCTACGAAACGAATTACTATTACCAAACTGGACTGTTTCAATATCCATTTGTTGTCATTTATCGAGTCAGATGTTTAATGTATACATAAACATATACCACAAAATAAGATATATAGTAATGTTAAACTA
>BROG01002176.1:0-14216 GCA_030159075.1 Atrina japonica | reverse complement strand
AATGAGAGGGACAATGACAAAAAAGCATATGGGTAAATATTTTGCAATGTCTGCCATGATTCAGCATCTGCAGAGAAACAGCCAGTTATATAATATCCCGAAAGTTGTTTACATCGAAACCACATTATGTCAAGTTATACTAATTGTAGATATATTTGGAGAATATATTAATGTTTCATTTTATTTCCCTGAAAGTGTTTTATTTATTAGTTTTCTGTTTGGCGATTTGGCGATTTAGACAAATTTAGCACAGTACAATGTAGTAACAATATGTTTTTTTTTTATTTTTTGTCTGTTTCATCCTGTTTTTGATATCTGTGATATTTTTATATATGTTTCATCTAGTGTGTATTATAAATCCCGCTTTATGTTTAACCAACATTGTTCATCTCAATTTTTACGGTATCAAATAATTGCAGTGAATATATGTGTGTCACCTCTATCCTCTGAGATAAAACTTTGACATATTGTGCTATAGATATGAAGTCATCAATCCAATACGCCTATCACAGTAAATACTAAGACCCGATATTGTACTGTGGAAATGATATCATCAAAATTCCGAATTTGAATTATGGTGTAATAGAGTGGCATTGCCATTAAGGTTTTTGACTCCAGTCCTACAAGAACGTCTTAGTGAGAAGAATGGTGTATCACACTAATGCTAAGAATTATGTTTTTTTTTTATTTCTTCGCAATCTTTTTAAACGAACTTTCCTGAACATTATACCAAAAATCCAACACTCCGAAAGGGTCTATCTAGTAGAAATCCAACATGGTTGCCATTGTTAGCATTTAGCTATAAGTTTGTATCAATATTTTTTTTCATTTAAAATGTCTAAAATAATAAATGAAACCATCTTAATATCACCTTTGCTCTGACATTGTGCAATGAATATAACGTCATCAAAAATTGAACTATGTCGTAATGAAGTGATCATGTCTCGAATACGTTTTCACAGTTCCAGTGCTGCCATAATATATTGGTGAGAGGAATAGTGGGTCGCACTGATCCTGATAGCTGAGCTGCAAGGAAAATGTTGATAGAATATCCATAGTTAAACCGCATACATGGAATAAGGGCTATGCAAATGACTGGAGTAATTTGAATTTTTAATTGTCAATGGTTATTTTAGATTGATGACGCCATATCTATCAATGTCAGAGGTGTTTGTTAAATCCAAACTTTAAGACATTTCCAATGCATACGTGTGTCACAAATCATAATTTTTAGAAAAACAATACAGCTTTATGCTGACAATTCAAATTTGATTTATACTAATGAGAGCCTTTTCCAGTGTGGGGATTTTGAAAGTTTGGTTATAATGCTAATCTGAATCCTTTCAATATGATGGAATGAAATAAACATACGTTGCATTTATTTTCATGTTAATCCAAATTCTTACTCGGTGCAGTAGCTCTTCAACCTAGCCTTTTGGCGGCCATATTAGATTTCTGCTAATTAGCACCTTTCCCTGTGTCGGAAAGTGGTGGATTTTGGATATAATGTTTAGTATAGCACCATTAACAAGATGCAATCGAAAAACATTCCGTTGCATTTCTCCTTAGGTTTAACTTATTTCTTATTGAGTCAATAAGTCCTTGGACCTATAGCCTTTTGGCGGTCATATTGGATTTATGGTAATTAGCAGCGTCACCAGTGTCGGAACGTTGTCGATTTTGAATACAATGTTCAGTATAGTCCCTTTAACAAGATGCAATCGAAAAACATTATGTTGCAATATGTTCAAGATAAAACCTTATTTTGACTGGACTATATACAGAGAAAGTGAGAAATAGAGGGGGCAAAGAGATAGAGAGAGAGAAAGCGATAAATAGCTGCAGATAGAGAGAGACAGAGATATGCATAGAAGGAAATAAAGATATACATATATAGAGATAGAGAGATAAATAGAAATATAGAGGGAAATACAGATAGATAGAAATATAGAGGGAAATACAGGGAGGTAGAAATATAGAGGGAAATACACAGAGAGAGAGAGAGAGAGAGAGAGAGAGAGAGAGAGAGAGAGAGAGAGAGAGAGAGAGAGAAGAGAGAGAGAGAGGAGAGAGAGAGAGAAGAGAGAGAGAGAGAGAGAGAGAGAGAGAGAGAGAGAGAGAGAAAGAAAAAGAGAGAGAGAGAGAGAGAGAGAGAGAGAGAGAGAGAGAGAGAGAGAGGAGAGAGAGAAGAGATGAGAGAGAGAGAGAGAGAGAGAGAGAGAGAGAGAGAGAGAGAGAGAGAGAGGAGAGAGAGAGAGAGAGAGAGATGAGAGAGAGAGAGAGACGAGAGAGAGAGAGAGAGAGAGAGAGAGAGAGAGAGAGAGAGAGAGAGAGAGACAGACAGAGACAGAGAGAGAGAGATGACCAAAAATCTCACCTTGAGTTCACCTTTTTTCAGACAACGTGAAGAATTTTGTATTAATCAGCTTGGCACTGCATATCCCTGTAGCGAAAATTAAATATTGATATTGATATTGATATCAATATCTCTATCAAGCCAACTGTGTTGTGGTGTTAATGTGATGGAACTTTTTAATTATAACCTCAGTCGTAAGCGAAGTCACGGGCATCGATCATACAAAAAACCGAGCATACATGATAACACTTTTTCATTTCTTTTACCTTACGTTAACAAAAAATTAGCCTTCATCACATTTGCAGCAAACGTTAAACTGTTCCGTTTTCACTTCTTAATGAACGTTCTCAGGAAGAAAGAATGAACCCTACACGGATTCTTCAACCCCAGAATACACAGTGAACTTATAATGGACATTGCTTATCACAGACTGTTCAAGACTACACGCGTTACAAACGATGACTCTTCTAAACACAAAAGTCATTTCCCTAAACTTCAATTTATAAATGAAGGTATAGACGTATTAAACATTGGCAATGTTTTAAATCACAAAAAGTTCACTCCTATGCTCCGTCATATTTTACATTGAAGACTACGACTTGCATTTCATATAGTAATCCTAAAAAATCTTATTATAAGAGGTCCTAAATACCGCGAAGCCCGTTGCTTTAATTGTCGAAAGGATTTCAGTTTAGTGATGCATTCTGTCGAGCATTATGCGAGACGATGGGCCAAACATGAAGACGTGAAACTAGACACTTGGTCTGAATGACTAAAATTTCGTATTTGAAAACTTAAAGGAACTGTAAAAACACGCTTTACTTTTTATGTATTCATTCATCTATAAGTAATAACCGAGCTGGGTGGTTCACATGATCAATATGTACTGGTGCCAGCAGACAAAGCCTCAAGTAATAGCTTTAATTTGTAAGGCACGTAATTGTAATACTGCTAACCATACATACACACGTAGCTCCCTTTTTAAAGACATGAATCTTCAAAACCACGTATCAATATTACATTCTTTTGATGTACCTACAACCGATACTGATTTTGAGCTATCATATTTATATTGGATCCTTTAACTTCATAAGCCCCCATATAATCATCGGTACATAGCAGGATCCAGCAAATGTTCTACCAAACCTTTATCTTCACTCCTTACCAAAATATTTACAGCCGGTAAGGAGAAACCATAGCAAAAATGTATAGTTACTTATTCCAGAAGCTGTGTAAATCTGATGTGGGTGCTTAACAATTCTAAACAACAATTAGAAACATCACACAACAATTCCATATAGAAATTTAAAAGGAGAATGTTAAGCATCATAGACAATTGTTTTGTTTTTTTTTTTATTTAAGGGGATACCCGGATGTGGTTGGTTATCATGATATTTATTTTGTCCAACAGCACTTTGATTCTACACATAAATACACTGACGTTGGTATAAAAAAAAATTCTGGGATTCCTAATACACAATATATTTGTAATGTTCGGATACATGGTCTTTCAAATTGTCGGCATTCATATGGGAAACAAATATGTCCCTTTTAATGACTGGCTTATCTCTTTATTTATATCATTCAGAAACTGCTGTATCAAAAAAGAAAAAGATAGCGGTGTCCTTTAATTTAACATTTCGTTTTGACAATTTTCATACATATGTCAATGCTATACTTCCCAGCGAACTAGAAATTAAAGATACAACCGAATCAAGCGAACATACTTAGATATTCCACTGACTATAGACAGAGCCGGGAAATTAAAAACTAATTTGTACAACAAACGCGAGGATTTCGGATTTCCCATCGTAAATTTTTCACACTTAAGTAGGAATATCCCATATTCCACAAATAATCCTATATGCCATGGCATGTTCAACATACCAACATTTTATATACAGATGTACACTAAACTAATCACTAACTTACTGACACAGGGATATCTAAAACTGCGTTTGATGTCAACATTCCGCAAACTTTACGGTCGGTATAATAAATTTGTTTGCGATTACTCTGTTTCACTAAGTGAAATGTTTAGTTGCCTATTCGTTGGCGGTTGTTGAGACGCCTGTACCAATTGTGACGAGGATTCGTTCCTCACGTATTTCATTTGGACTCGACTGTCGGGTGTGACCGGTCGACAAGGGATGCTTACGCCTCCATAGCACCTGATCCCACCGCTTAGTTTCAGGAGGTCCTTATTTGTCCATTTCTACCAGATTTATTTCTATATCCTGGATATCCTAATAATTTATACTTTGGTTTTTGATATGTGTTTCATATACAAAGATAGATGTAGAGAAAGGTAAAGGGAGACAGAGAGATATGGAAAGAGAGCGAACAGGAGAGATAGAGAACGATAGAGAGATACAAAAAAGGAGGAAACGATTGTATCGATATATTTTCATTTAATCATATTTTCATTACCGATCCATTAGTATGTGGGTAGTAACACAGCATGTAGGTAGATAGGTAGGTACGTAGGTAGGCTGGGTATGTATGGTATGTATGTATGTATATATGTGTGTATGTATGTATGTATATATGTATGTATATGTATATATGTATGTATGTATGTATGTATGTATGTGTGTATGTATATATGTATTTGATTTTTGCTTTGGCTTGATAGCATGAACATATATTTGCTATTTGAATGCTTATGTCTATATGGATGTATATGTGCCATGCCTTTCTATATTTCCTTAGAAATACATTTCAATGGATTAGTGACAAATAATGTCTGAGTAACTTTAAATATACACTTGATATGTTGATATCATTGAGGAAGTAGAATACACCATTCTTTATCGTCTTATACATATGCTTTTTAATCCAAACAACAATTCATCGAACATGATTTTGTTGCGTATTACAATGTTAGACAACATACAAGTGAGACGTATAAGTATACCTTATTGTAAGTATTGTAAAATCTGAAGTTAAAATATATTTTTCAATATTGGTACCAATATATGTATTTGAAACTATCGAATGCGAAACCTAGCACCATAATTATCTGTATACTGTTTATAAAACGATCAAATTCATACTTCATTTAAGACAAGATGCTATGTAAGATATCGACTCATTCTTCTATTTCAGTTTAGTTATAAATCCTGTGGAAGATTATGCCAGACGATGGGCCAAACATGAAGACGTAGAACCAGACACTTTATTTCAATGACTAAAAGCCATACGATGATTGATAAAATATCGTATTCGAAAACTTAAAGGAACTATAAAAACACGTTATCCCTCTGTATTTAGTGATCAAGAAGTAGTAACCGAACCGAATAGATTGCATGACCAATATGTACTGGTACCAGCAGACAAAGCCTCAAATAAAACAGTTTTTATTGGTAAGGTACATTACTATAATTGTTTATTAGAAGAATTTGGGTTTAATACGAATATTCTGGTAATCCTACATACACATGTAGCTCCCCTTCAAAGGACAAGATCCTTCAAAATCACGCCTCTGTTACGCTCATTTGATGTACCTTTAACCGATACCGATTTTGAGCTTCAATATTTATATTGGATACCTAAACTTCATAAAAATCCATACAAACAAAGACACATACCAGGATCCAGCAAATGTTTTACCAGATAGAACGTGTAGATGTGGATACTAAAAAATCTAAACAGCTTTTTTAGAAAATTTGAAGGCACACACTTTTGCACAGTATCAAAATGTATCACTTCTGTACTCTTTAAACAATTAAAAGAAGACTTTTTCGCATCATAGACAACTGCTTTTTTTTCACTAAAGGTGGTACTCGAAAATTTAAATATCTAGTGATTGGCTATCAGGATACTTATTTTGTCCAATAGCACTCTGATTCTACACGCAAATACACTGACGTTGATATAAAAAAAACATGCTGAAATTTCTAATAGACAATATATTCGTAATGTTCGGAGACGTGGTCTTTCAAAAAACTGTCGGCATTCCTATGGGAAGCAATTGTACCCCTTTATTGGCCGACCTGTTCCTTTATTCATACGGAGCAGACTCCATTCAGACACTGCTGAATCAAAAGAAGGATAAGTTAGCGGTGTCCTTTAATTTGACATTTGGATATCTCGACAACGTTTTGTCAATTAATAATGACAATTTCCATACATATGTCAATGCGATATATCCCAGCAAACTAGAAATTAAATACACAACAGAATCAAGCACACAGGCTTCATACTTAGACATTTTAGTTACTATAGACACAGACGGGAAATTGGCAACTAAGCTATACGACAAACCCGAATATTTTGGCTTTCCCATCGTCAATTTTCCACATTTATGTAGTAATATCCCGCAGTCACCCACATATGTATATTATGTTGCACAATTGATCCGACATGCCAGGGCTTATTCAACATATGCACATTTCATATACAGAGGTAAACTACTCACTGGCAAATTATTGATACAGAGATATAAAAAAAAAACCGCGATTGATGTCAACGTTCAGCAAATTTTACGGTCGGTATAATAGTCTTGCTTGCGATTACTTTGGTTCACTGAGTGAAATGTTGAGTTGTCTTTTCGTTGGCGGTTGTTGAGACGTGTGTACCAATTGTGACGAGGATTCGTTCCTCACGCATTTCATATGGACTTGACTGTGGACTCGCGACGTGTGTCAACAGGGGATGCTAACTCGTTCATGGCACCTGATCCCCTCTCTTGGTTTCCAGAGGTCCGTGTTTGTTCATTTTTACCAGATTTGTATCTATGTCCGGGACATTCTATTGATTTATACTTTGGTATTTAAGATTTTTTATATTCCAATTACTACAATGTGTCACGTGCTTTGGTGAGTGCTGTACCTGTATTTTATATGAATATATTTGATGTGGATTGATTGAGGCGGAAAAATAATTATGTATTCTGTTTATTACACAAATATCTTACATCTTACATCTGACAGCATAAGTGCAATAACATTGTTTCCGAGTCGAGTTTATACCTGAGACTTAACTAAAACTGGAAATTATATTTTCTGAGAGAGAGAGAGAGAGAGAGAGAGAGAGAGAGAGAGAGAGAGAGAGAGAGAGGAGAGAGAGAGAGAGAGGAGAGAGAGAGAGAGAGAGAGAGAGAGAGAGAGAGAGAGAGAGAGAGAGAGAGAGAGAGAGAGAGAGAGGAGAGAGAGAGAGAGAGAGACAGAGAGAGAGAGAGACAGAGACAGATACAGAGAGAGAGAGAGAGAGAGAGAGACAGAGAGAGACAGAGAGAGACAGAGAGAGAGAGAGAGAGAGAGAGAGAGAGAGAGAGAGAGAGAGAGAGAGAGAGAGAGAGAGAGAGAGAGAGAGAGAGAGAGAGAGAGAGAGAGAGAGAGAGAGACAGACAGACAGAGAGAGAGAGAGAGAGAGGGGGGAGAAAGAGAGAGAGAGACAGACAGAGACAGAGAGAGAGAGGGGGGAGAAAGAGTAAATAAGAATATTATTTTTATTATAAAATGTTTAAAGTGAAGGACTGGAACTAGAATTACTCACGACACTCTCTTTACGGTAATATGTCTTGACGCTTTTCAAAGCATACTCGTTACCAAGATGAACATGCCACCAAGCTTGTTTATGAAAATTATCTGAAGTAACGGCGCATGAACCCTGTGCTAATATCTGACTAGTATCACCGTCAACAGCATTACTGTCATCCACTTCTCGCTGCATTGACTGGACAACATATCTGCTGTCTTGTTAAATGACAGATTCACTACAAAATAAAGCAAGACTATAAATATTACTGGAGCTGTACGTCACACCAAAGCTTAAGCTAAAGCTTTGTTATAGTTTCCTTTGACCAAAAGACCATAGCCCAAATGTTATAAACTTGATACCTAGAACCAATTTGTTAAGAGACATCCATAGATTTTGAGCTCAATAGCGCTGATATTTTCAAATTGAGCTGTGACCTATTAAAATAACATTTTTGAGGTTTTCATTTTCAATAATAGAAACGTCACCTGTGATGACATGCCCAATAGGATTATATTTGAAGGGAGATGATGCACATGGACAGGTGACGGTGTTATGTAGAAGATGGTTGATGTTGAAAATAACAATGTTCCAACAACTGAATGATCCTGAAGTTCTATAAAAAAGGTGCATTAGTATTGTTAGCAGAACTGCTTATTTAATATTCGTGTATATTTGTCTCCCAAATACATACTTATTAAACTAATTTGAAAGATATAGAGCTATGTTCATCAGCTTTAGATGAAAATAAATTCCCAGCAAATTCATAGATTTCTTAAAAACAGATATTATCTACCACATACACGGTCAATGTCAAGGCATTGGTGTGATAGGTTTGAATTGAAAACGATGTTCTGACCATGTTTTTTGATACCTCTGTTTGCGTAAGAACTGTCACACATGAGGAAAAATTGTTCATGTGGAAGACGGGTATCCTTACACAATGTTTCATGCTTCCCCATCGTCAATTTTCCACATTTAAGTAGAAATATCCCTCAGTCACGAGCATATGGAGTTTATATTTCACAAAGGAACCGATATGCCGGGGCGTGTACAACATATGAAGATTTCGTATACAGAGGTAAACTACTCACTGACAAATTATTGACACAGGGATATCGAAACCCGCGTTTAATGTCAACGTTCCGCAAATTTTACGGTCGGTAAAATAGTCTTGTTTGCGATTACTCTGTTTCACTAAGTATCTATATCCTGGGCATTATATTGATTTATTCTTTGGTATCTGCGATTGTTTATATTTAAATAATATTAATACAATCCAACTGGAACAGAGACACGTACAAATGTCAAACATCGATGTCAACACTCGAATACAGAAACCAACATGAAACAAGAATCAGTGACAGAGACAATGAACATAGCAATGAGGGTTCTTTAACGTGCCTACGCCTACTGTGACACGGGACCTCGAATTTTACTGTCTCATCCGAAAGACAGGACACCAACCTGCCGCCGACGGGACTCGACTATCAAGAGTCGAGCGCGCTACCGACTGAGCCAGACCAGCTCTTTTTTTGTAAATGGTTATATATTACGTATTACAATGAAACTATGTGTGAGTCGAACTTATTTTACGTTAACAAACACAAATACTATATTTATCGTTAATATAAAGTCAAAAGTTAAAGGTCAACAATCTGTATTATTAATTTTGAAATATAACTATATATACCTACAATATGATTTATATATCAGTAATGTATGTGGTGAAATACAAAGTGCTCTGGGCGTATTGAATACATGCTATATTACACAGAATTTAGAGTCAGCCTTGCTCAGTCGGTTCTTCAACAAGAGGTACTGTCAAGGTTTGGCCTGGCATTTTAATAACCAGTCACTGCAAAATATTAATTCCTAGCATAGATAAGAATTTGTGCAACCTGCACCAGGTAGATGCCACTACGATATAACCGAAATACTGTTGAAACACCAACAAAGAAACAAAAAATGTATAACAAAAGCAAATTTACTGACGTCGAATAATGTGCAATTGTAGGCCGTTTTGCCGTGTAGGATGCAACCCTTTCCTTCGCATGTAGATATACATCTATATTAAATTTGAGCTCAACTGATGAAGTCTTGTTGACAAAAACGTTCGTCTTGGTTCCAATTTCGAAAAATAGAAACCGATCTCATCGGAAAAAGTCCGTGAATGTTTAAAAACGTAACTTGTAATAAGATATATGAAATTGTGTATATGCGAATATGCCCTGTATGTTAATCTATAGATAATAGATGTGTGTATATATTCATACCGGTGAGGATGACTGTGTACATGCGATCATGTGTGCTGTTTGTCAGCTATACACTTTAAAATACTTAAACTTTGAATGTAATATTTATAAAGGTAAACCACACCGAATCATGAATTGATTTTTGTTGTTTTGATATCAACACGGAAGTTGAACACCTGGTTTTGTATATTCATTCTTGAACATGCATGTTACGAGTACGGCAGGGAACCATAATTTATCGACCATAGATGTACAAGGTGGATATTAAACTATTATTTAACAATCTAAAGAACGTAAGTATTCACAAACTCATCAGATGTTTTGACGTTCTATTTAAATTATTTGTATCTAATGTTATATGCATCAGCTGTAAACAATTGTGACGTATACTGGGGTACATTAAGTTGAACAATCCGTCCAGAATATTGTTACCTGTACAATTTCCTGTTTACTTATATAGGCGGGCCCCCGTGTCCTTGTGGTTAGAGAATCACGCTTTTAACCATGACGGCGCACACTTCTGGTCAGCACAGGTTCAAGCCCCGCTGGAACCTAAGTTGATTTTTGTGAGACGTTTTGCAAAATTTACTTGCAGAAGGGTTTACATGTAGAAGGTAAATTGCCTCTGCTGGGTTCTCCACCACTAAAAACTCCTCACCACCATATGTAATAATATATTGACGTATTATATGTCAAAAAGCAAAATTTAATAGACGTTTACATTTTATATTGCATTTTATGTACATTAAAGCTACTAAATACGTTGCACAAAGAGTTCGGTTAGTACTCTATTCATTTCAACATTATGCAAAAACACTATTTACATTCGTCCGAAAAATACATACATTGACAAAATATTGTACTTATTAATACTGCGGAAGTAAAATGAACAAGGTTTCAATCGAACTGAAGTAAACAAAGGATTATACTATAAATGACCATCTTATGAATAGTGTCTCATCCACATAAGATGGCGGGGTGGTGTAACGTGTTGATTATCATACGGATGATTCTACTCAATTTTCGGTTATGACAAGGTGCACAGTAAAAACGTTTTATTCCTCACTGGATTCTACTGAAAAGTATAAACGATTACTCTAGTCAGTGTAATTGTACTTGTAATGTTATGCTTCATTACCTAAATTTTAACTTGTCCAAGTCAAGAAAGGGTTCACAAGTCTCCACATAACCAGGTTATTTGGATTTACTGTACTATTATCAATGTTACTTTGACATAGTTCTTTGTTTAGTTGTTTAAATTTACATACGAAAACATGTGACTTTTACTTCCCGAAACACTGCCATCTTGTTTCGCCCTATTGTATGATACATTTAAAACATTTAAGGCGATCAAATACACACACTGTCGACCTAAGCAGACAAAAATGCAACGCAGTCCAAACCTAAAAGTGTCATTTTCACACTCGCCTTTCTCGTAAACAAATCTGCGTCCAGATGTAATCCAGCCATAGGGATGTTTCCTTTCATATACGCATGCCGGATTGTACCTATTATCATATATCGAGACCCAAACTGTGGGCAAATGCGTGATTAATGTGCTTTTCACACACAAAATTAACAATTACCACATTAAAAAATCCGTTGAGATAAGGATTAGGTTCTATTACATAATTGATATCCAGCTAAGTAGAGTCCATTATTGTATGTACTTGGTCTTCTCAATTTTTGGCTTTGCCACTTAAAGTGTGTGACCTTTTTGTTTGGGTTTGTACTTAACTCCTTGCGAAACAGATTGCAACTAACTTTTCATTTTTGTTCACTGATACTTTCTATTTCATTATTTATTCCTATGCGATATTTCCACTGTTGTACACATTTACAGCAACGTTCGCTTCGGATTCTTTATTTTAATTTAAAAGGATTTCACGATTTCTAGCACCTAGAACTGTTCCTAGAGTTTTCCTTTGTATGTTTGGATTGTTGCTAATTAAGTAATTAATTGCGTTTGGCAATGACATATTTTGTTTTATTGAAGGACTGACCATGTTAACGCGACATGGGAGTTGGGATGATTTCGAGGTTATTTTTACTACTTCAATTGCTACAGTGTGTCTTTTCTTTTGGTGAGTACTTGCTATTCCATTGTAAAATCTTATCATTGACTGTACATCGTAGAAAATGAAAATGAAATTAAAATAACTTCTGTAAGATCCACTAAAGAGCTGCATCAGGATGACGATTCATAATTCCGGACAGTAATTTACTCTAAGTTTAAATCTGACTGCTTGCTCTACATTACAGTCAACCTGTCATTCAACAAGACAGCGGACATGTCCTCCAGTCAATACAGCGACAAGTGGACGGCTGATAAAGCTGTTGACGGTGATGTTAGTCAGAAAGTAACACAGGGATCTTGCGCTGTCACATCAGATAATTTCCACAAACAAGCGTGGTGGCGTGTTGATCTTGGTGATGTCTACGTTTTGAATAGCGTCAAGATATATTACCGTAAAGAGAGTGATGATCGTGAGTATTCCGAGTTCTATTCATTTTTGTCTGTATATATGTTTATTTAATTGTCCATGGTATCAAAGACACGGTTGTCTCAGACATTTTTTTTTTATATTTGGCAGGACTTAATCTTTTTAATACTTTATTTGTCAATCTAGCACCCATATCCTTATGTGAATGTGGTATGTCATGAATTTGACATAAGGTTATGCCTTTGATGTCAATGTCACTGTGCAGAAAATAACTTCCAACATAGGAAATAACACTCATTCAATTTTCTATAATATTTTAAAAGACAGACATGACATGCGTATTCTGTGCTTTTATGTAATCTCGTTTTCTATTATGCCTTCTTTATGCTATCGTTATACAATGATTTGTTAACGCATTAGGGGGGCTCTGTGGCCGAGTGGTTAGAGCATTGCGCTTCAAATCACAAGGCCTCTCACCTCTGGTTCGAATCCCGCTGGGGTAATTTCGAATTAGGTGGGAAAGTTTGCCAGTTTTCTTGCAGACGGTCTGTGGTCTTTACCCAGGTAACCGGGGTTTCTCCTCCACCAATAAAAACTGGACACCGTCATATGACTGAAAGATTGTTGAGTATAGCATAAAACAAAATATCAAATCAAAATCAAGTTAACTCATTTCATTGTTTTAGATATACATGTATTACACATAATGAGTTTGAGAATTGTAGTTCAACTCACTCACTTTTCATTATACGGTACACAAATGCATTATTACAGCTTCAGAATCATTAACATACCGGCTATCTGGGTTCTCTATATATGTGGCTGATACGTTAAACTGGTGGATAGGAACTCGATGTTATCTAAACAACGATGGAGTACAAAAAGAACCATGGCCCAGTGATATATTTACTGTCCCCTGTAACGCTACCGGACGTTATATTACTGTGTATAAACAGCGGAACGGAAGTTGCTTTTGGAATCCAAATCCTTTTCATAAAATATACTGTGCGAAAATTGAACTATGTGAAGTTCAGGTTCTAAGTATGCATACGATACTTATTTATTTTGTCATTTTTATTTATTTTAGTTAATCATGCACCATCATTGTTTCTGAAATTGCATATTATCATGCTTTATAAATTGAATGTTATATTGATATTTTGATATATAGTAACAAGTGACATTGTATGACAGATTGTGAACGTTATTTTTACTTTTTACTACAAACAGAGCTGTGTATGTAGCTGAGTCGAAATAATCTAAATGAGCATATTTAACGAATAAGGCCACAGGAATTTGATTTGTAGTTCGTTGAATATATCCGCACATAATTCTCAGTAAATAAAAAATAAAATTATTTTTTATTTTACCACACCTTTCTCCAGGGTGCTCACAGGATTTTCTTTTTCAAGATTCGGGATTGCAGTTCCCATTTTTTCTGATAATTTAAATTATTAGCCATGTGTTTCCGGTTTGTACAAATGGCCATTTATCCGGCTAGTTGCGAAGTTTCTGTGCTGTATATCGTCAAAGTAATCAAACCAACACTAGTCTTAAGCATCCAAGTCTCAACAGAAAATATATTTATAGTATCAGAAAAACTTCTCTCTGGACTCAGATCATGGATAATGGCATTAACCCGATTGATGTGCATATATCTGCTACACTGTTCAGTTGTTT
>BROG01002175.1:0-14228 GCA_030159075.1 Atrina japonica | reverse complement strand
CGAGTGGACAACAACTTCAAGATAGAATACACATGACATCATGTACGACGTCATCAAAACCTCTGATGCATAATTTAAACAGGAAAGAGAAACATCAAATGAAGAATGCAATTATGCCGATTTAGTTACCTTACTGTGTATACGTAATGCTTTACACTGGAACAGGCTTTAAAAGCTTTGAAATAAAAACCAATTTGATGTCTTTTTCCAAATACTGTAAATCCGTTTTTATGCGGATGAATTTTATCTACGTGTAATTTCGCGAGAGCTCTTGCTCGGAAGAAAAATTATAACGTAATGAAGTATGATTATAGTATGACCAAATTGACATTCCAAATCGCGGAAATATCATCTCGTGAATACATTTAGAACTTATTTTTCGCCAAATCCGATATTTATCTCCCGCAATAATTTCCGGATTTTCATTTTACATTATTTAGTTTGTCTGTATTGGACGCAGTTTCAAGATGCTGAAATAAACAGAAGTAAATCAGAATAATGCTTGTTTATTACTCATTTCTGATTGGGATTATCCATTCCAGAAATACCACAGAAAAATATAATTACTACAGTAAATCATAATTATACTACCGTAAATAGTAAATAAACATGCATTTTACTATTCTAAATATAAATAAACGGTTGTTTTGCAGTAGATGTAATTTGTTTTTGCTAGATTAAATAAAACTTTTTACTAAAAAAATCCAAGTTTTTGCTAAATAAAATGAAACTTTTTACCTAACAATAATCTTCGATTAACTAAAGATTTTTCTGTAGTATTTTGTTAGGGTAAAATGATTTAAAAGCGTCTTGCTTTACGACACTGATATAAAGGTAAAGTTTATCGCCGTATCTTAACTCAATTGCCATTTATAATACGATGACCATTAAATGTAGAAATATATATATTACCTAAATCTAAATAGAGGCCAGTTACTTATCTTCTTCTTTGTTTTAGTTTGTTCCGTCAAAAGATGTTCAAAGCTATGTTTAAAATGTCTAAATACACTGTCTTAAAGAAATAAAAAGTTGAAGAAAACAATGTCGCCACTCGTCAATCTGTTTGACGAATTGTCGAATTGTCTAGGTTAAGAGTAACTGATTTCATTATTCTCAATAGTAACATTGTTTATCACATACGTGTAATAGGACACGCTTCACTGATGCATCTGATTGCAGAACTATCATCACGACCTTAGGCTATCGTACTTGTACGCCACACACTAATACCACGTCACGGTAAAAAGTTCTGAATACTTGTAGCAGATACAGTCGTCATGTGTCAATGCCTTATATCATTTTGCTGTATAAAGTCATTCTTAATCACAGTTTATGAAAAAGTAATGTTTATATCGTTAATTTGTTTGATGTCTTCTTAACACGTTTTATTTTGATAGGAAAGTGTCAAACTTGATTGAACTATTACTTATATTGGGTTAAGCTTAATAACGATTTTAATGACTTAGCCCTACAAGTATAGAATTTTGATGCAGTAAATTCACCATAGAATCTATTTTACTAAATGTTACTCGGAATCAGTCTGTTTGTAACTTCTGGAATTCGCGGTTCACGTATTATTTGATCGCTTTATGAAGTTCAGTGTTTTGCAAGATTAGTTTTATTTCAATATCCGTGTATTGCCCAGATATGTCGTACTCATGAAGGAATCAAACTTGACTTATTGCGACGGTAGTGGCATGCTGGCAGAAGATGCTAACTCCCTCCGGACACCTGGTCCTATCCCGTTTGGGATTCGCAATTGTTCTTCATGTTGAGACCATTTACACATCTAACTTGTCGTATTCTACTGGACTTTCCATGGAGTTTCGATTATCCATTGGTACTTTTTCATTTTTACTTCAAAACCGTCGTACTTCTGAAATTTCTGTTTGTCCAATATGCATCAGATTTGTTTATTGGAAATGTAGGTTATTCTATTTTGGTATTTGTGATTTTACATTCAATTTATTCCACTTTCTCTCTAAAATTATGCATCTTTTTTAATTAGGTGGTCAAATGATGAATTCAAATTAACAGAAACGATCGCCTTGAACATTTGTTTTGGCCTTTTATTCAAACCTATAACCTTATATATAGGTATTACGTTCATAATTAAGGATTACCATGTGACTGTTTTACAAAAACTGACAGGGTATCGGCGATTTCCTTGTCAGAAATGAAGTTTCACCGCGAGGCGTTAACCTGAACATTGTATATTATCATTTTAATGACTGAAACGACATGAAACGTTGAGTTATGCTGGCTCCTACATATACTCTATGACCAAATTAATTTGTTAATTTTGCTTTGAATATAGATTCGCTTAAAATAGTTACTGATTTATCATATGAATTTTGTTAATTTCGATACCGATTTAGTGATACGATAAAGGTTTTATGTTTTGTATTTTAAACAAGAAACTCTAGACAGTGAATACAATATTTCGATATGCATTGTATTACAAAATATGTAAATAGTAAAGTTCGGAAAGTGCATCGAAGTCAGTCAGCAGAACTTTGTGTGACGTCATATATAAAAATTAGCAATGAAACTTAAATCCCCTGCGAGTTTTCAACTTCATCGACCAGTGTAATAACGCTTAGCAAACAGAGTGCATTATAAAATTTGTTAATTTACACTAAAAACTTATAGCATAGATATTTTTATCTATGTTTTGATATTTCATCAAAGACCAAAAATTAAAAAAATTAAAAATATATTTAAATCTTCAGACAATGCAGAAAACATTTGGAAGCAGTTGAACAATAAATATACAACTGAAATGTAAATTATTAAAATCGAAAGACTGGAAATAAAACCACACACAATATATATATATATATATATATATATATATATATATATATATATATATATATATATATATATATATATATATATATATATATATATATCACCGTCATTTTCACCGAATGTGTCGAGTAATACAATTATTATTTGTATTATACATACTGGAGCATCTTTGCTATATATTATTGGGATTTTTCCAGATTAAATCTTTTTGTCCTACTCGTTCATCGTACTAGAAAGGTTTCCATAAAACGTTTGCGACGGATGTGGCATGCAGTAGAGGATGCTGCCTTTATGTGAGACTACTGCGGGAATTGTAAATATTATTTGAATAAACTTAGAACGGGATGATAAGTCCTTCAGCTTACCCGCTTCAAAACCTACAGGACTGTTACATTCATTCTACATGTTGTCTGAGAGAAGAATATTCAAGAGTGAAAAATTAAACGACAAAATAAGAGTAAACGGAAAATAAAACGTAGTACATTATAATAGACAAAGGATCATGGTATAAGTTAAATCAAAGTTCTATAAAGCTTTACATATCGTTACTGAATCAAGTATGAAATAAAAAATGAAGGTAGTGATTCAATAATTATAGATGTTATTCTTGTAATTCAAAAGAATCGGTGTAGTTAAGTACAATATAGAAAAACCTGCTAAAATTCGACAAACCTGCTAAAAATAGACAACCTAAAAATAGACAAAACTGCTAAAATTCGACAAACCTGCTAAAAGTAAGTAAAGAGTAAATACATTTAATTTATATTGTAATTTAAAATGCAACCCACATTTATCTCCAGGTATACCATCATCATCATCATCATCATCATCATCATCATCACATTAACTGGGAAAATGTTATGCCAAAATAAAAAAAAATGAATTAATTCTAGTTTTTCTCGAGGAAACTCTATTTAACTTAAAATAATTAAATATATCTGCGCCCCAATCACATTAATGAGTATTAATTTAATTTTGGCCCAGTTAATCCTAGTTCTTCTCAGTTAAATCTAGTTTATTTTTTACTTAATGTGGGATACGAGAAAAACTAGGATTAACTGCAGAAAACATGTTTAACTCGTAATCCACTTTAACTGAGAAAAATCAGGTTTTTCTTGAGAAACTAAGATTAACTCATTATTGTAATTTCGACGTGTTTAATAAGTCAATCTTAGATTTTCAAACAGGCTTCATACTTGGACATTTTTCTTACTATAGACACAGTCGGGAAATTAACAACTAAGCTATACGACATACGACAAACGCGACGATTTCGGCTTTCCCATCATTAATTATCCACATTTAGGTATCATATCCCAAAATCATTCGCATATGGAGTTTGTAATTCACAAACGATCGGATATGCCAAGGTTTGTTCAACATATGAACATTTTATATGCAGAGGTGGACTGCTCGCTGACGGGTTGTTGACGCAGGGATGTCGAAAACCGCGTTTGATGTCAACGTTCCGCGGGTTTTGTGGTTGGTATAGTAGTCTTGTTTGCGACTGCTTTGTTTCGCTAAGTGGGATGTTGGGTTGCCTGTTCGATGGCAGTTGTTAAGACGTCTGTACCAATTATGACAAGGATTCGTTCGTCACATATTTCACTTTAATTTCACTGTGAAGTCACTGCGGATGTGACCTGTCGACAACTGATGCTTACTCCTCAATGGTACCAGATCCCACCTCTTGGTTTCAAGAGGTCCTTGTTTGTTTTTTTTTACCAGATTTGTATTTATAACCTGGACACCTCGTGATTTATACCTTGATATCTGAGACTTTTTATATTTTAACCTACTTTTCTCCAGGGGCCCTAAATACCGGGAAGCCAGTTCCTTTAATTGGCGTCAGAATTTCAGTTTAGTTATGGATTCTGTCGAAGATTATGCCAGACGATGGGCCAAACATGAGGACGTAGAACCAGACACTTTGTCTGAATGGTTGAAAGCCATACGATGGTTGATAAAATCTCGTATTCGAAAACTTAAAGGGACTATGAAAACACGTTATCCCTCTGTATTTAATGATCCAGAAGTAGTAACTGAACTGAATAGATAACATGACCAATATATACTGGTACCAGCAGACAAATCCTCAAATAATGTAGTTTTTATTTGTAAGGCACGTTACTATAATTGTTTATTAGAAGAACTTGGGTTTAATACGAATTCTGGAAATCCTACATACACACGTAGCTCACTTTCAAAGGACGAGATCCTTCAAAATCACGCTCATTTGATATACCTACAACGGATACCGATTTCGAGCTACCACATTTATACTGGATACCTAAACTTCATAAAACCCCATATAAGCAAAAATATATAGCAGGATCCAGCAAATGTTCTACCAAACATTTATCTTTACTCCTTACAAAGATATTGACAGCCGTTAAGGAGAAACTTCAACAATACTCTACAGTTGCTTATTCCAGAAACGGTGTAAATCAGATGTGGATACTTAAAAATTCTAAACAGCTTTCAGAAAATTTGAAGGCACACAATTTTTCACGAATTCACAGTATCAAAACTTATGACTTCTCTACACTTTACACTACTATTCCACATAAAAAATAAAGGAAAGACTTTTCAGCATCATAGACAACTGTTTTTTCACTAAAGGTGGTACCCGAAAATTTAAATATCTAGTGATTGGCTATCAGCATACTTATTTCGTCAAACACCACTCTGATTCTACACATAAATATACTGAAGTTGATATAAAAAAAATTGCTGGAATTTCTGATAGACAATATATTTGTAATGTTCGCAGACGTTGCCTTTCTACAAACTGTCGTCAATGCTATGGGAACCAATTGTGCTCCTTTATTGGCCGACCTGTTCCTTTATTCATACGAAGCAGACTTCATTCAGAAACTGCTGAATCAAAAGAAGAACAAGTTAGAGGTGTCCTTTAATTTTACATTTAGACATATCGACTACGTTTTGTCAATTAATAATGACAATTTTCATACATATGTCAATGCGATATATCCCAGCAAACTAAAAATTAAAGATACAACAGAATCAAGCACACACGCTTCATACTTAGACATTTTACTTAATATAAACACAGACGGGAAATTAGCAACTAAGCTATACGACAAACGCGACGATTTCGGCTTTCCCATCGTAAATTTTCCACATTTAAGTAGTAATATCCCTCAGTCACCCGCATATGGAGTTTATATTTCACAAATGATCCGATATGCCAAGGCGTGTACAAGATATGAAGATTTCATATACAGAGGTAAACTACTCACTGACAAAATATTGACACAGGGATATCGAAAACCGCGTTTAATGTCCGCAAATTTTACGGTCGGTATAATAGTCTTGTGTGCGACTACTCTGTTTCACTGGGTGAAATGTTGAGTTGCCTTTTCATTGGCGGTTGTTGAGACGTCTGTACAAATTGTGACGAGGATACACTTCTCACGTGATTCATTGGACTTAACTGTGGACTCACGGCGGGTGTGATATGTCGACAGGGGATGCTTACTCCTCCATGACACCTGATCCCACCTCTTGGTTTCCAGAGGTCTGTGTTTGTCCATTTTTTACCGGATTTGTATCTATGTCCTGGACATTCTATTGATTTATACTTTGGTATCTGAAATTTTTTATATTAAACCTAGTTTTTCTCAGAAACCCACATTAATTGGTGAAAAACTAGGTTTAACTGCAACAAAATCACAAAAATGAGTTGAAACTAGTTTTTTTCTCGAGAAAAAAAATTTTATCGGAAAAAACCTAGGTTTAAATGCGCCACAATCACATTAATGATTATTTGGCGCAGTTAAAGCTAGTTTTTATCAGTTAAACTTTTCAATTTTTTTTCTCATTTAATTTGGGTTACGAAAACAATTAGGATTAACCGGAGAAGAGAAATAGGTTAAACTCGATACTCGCATTAACTGGAGAAAAATTAGGTTTACCAGTCGCTGTATTGATTTATAGTTGTATTTTTCACTTACAGAGAGCGCATGTACTCAAACTTATTTTACACGTATATGTGTGTTGTACGGACGATAAACAACTAAGTACTATTTTCATTATTTTCCTGTATTCTATTTTTATGATTTTATGTCGAGATCCGAATAAGTCTAAAACATAATCTTTGACATATTTGAGTTTTATTTCAGTGGTATTGAGATATGAGGTAATGTTTGCTTTTAAAACAAATAAATAATCAAATCTCCTGAAGTTTTTGTAATTGATGATATCACAGACAGATATATCAATAAATATAAAATAGAAAATGGAACATTTTGCCTGTTGGTGTTATCAACGGGCATGTAATTATGACAAGAATCCGAAACTACCGAATACCGCATACATTGTGCGCAGCGATCACAAATCAAAGGGACGTAATCCTGTAGTATCCTATTATCCTATTTCTTTATTATTTATTACAAGCATATTTCACAAAGATGCCTCTATACCAGAAGAAGAAAATAGACTTTGATTTGAGATTTTCGTCTGCTAACAGTACTGTGTCAGTTAATAATGGCAATCCCCATACTGAAGTGTATGCGATACGGAATTAATAATACCACAACTACTAACAATGTGGTTCTTTCCCAGACATTTACAATATACATATGTGGACAACAAATGAATAACACACGACATACGTGATTATGTCTTTTCTCCTTTCATATTGTCACTTCCCCTTATTTAAGCAGTTATGTTCCTTTTTCATTCGCGTTTGGTGTTCTTGTCTTCAACATGATCCGAGCTAGGGCTAGTTTTTCAATATACGATTTGTCATATACGGAGAAAAACTAATTAGATATACGTTAGTGGCATTAGAATATGAAAACGAGTTCCAAATGTTGTAAATGTTGCAGCCGGTGTAATCCATTGTTTTTGCATCTATCATTAACACGCCGCTCGCATTAATGGGTACCAACTGTGCTTCTTTACTAGCTAACCTGTTCCTTTATTCCTAAAGAATATTCTGAATCAAAACCTTATGTAAACGTTGACAGCTCAGTAGTTTAGATTGATTGTATGAAAATGATTCAAGGCAAGTGTAATGTGTATATTCTTTAATAGCATAAGCAAATGTTTAATATCCAGTTAATCATTCAAATACCATTTAAAAACACATTCAATTTTATAAATAAAATGTTATATCCACAGTCAAAGGTTAGTTCCTGAGAGTTTTCGATGGCTAGTCGCACATCAATGCTTTGACGAAGCCAGAGCATCAACAGACATATTGCATGTGTCAATGGAGTTCTCAAATCCGAAATTTCTTACTTAAAGAATTTGACAGATGAATCAAAATTAGCGTGCACTAGGATAAACATTTTCAAAGGCAAAAGATAGTTGACAAATACAATATTCCATTCTTTCATGTGGTGAGTATTTCCATTTTTGCTCCTCTGTCATCCTTTCTTTCATGGTATCTGATTGATTGCAGTAATCAAATACAAATTATTCCTGACAAAAAGATAAATGTCTCGAAACATGAACTTGTATAAAAATGTGTTACAATGATATTCAAACGTATGTTCTTATAGCCATTCTTTTCTTCGAAACATTGTTCGAAATAATATTTCTTGAGACATGAAAAAAACGTGTTATTGAAAACTTAGATTTGTGAAGGACAACATTGTAACAGATAATATGGAAAAACTAAACAAACAGATTAAAATTATTATATAAAACTCTTTTGTATACAAAAATGTAAATCGCAGATATAAATATTTGGTGTTAGGTCATGAATAACCTAATTTTGTCAAGGAACACTCTGATTCCAATAACAAGTACAATTAAGACGATATTATCAGATTATGGTGTTTCTAGTAGACAACATCTTCGTGGTTTTTGCGGGAAAAGTTTTCCAACAGATTGTCGGTATTCCAAGGGGTACCAATTGTGCACCTCTCTTGGTTGACATATTTTTGTATTCATATGAAGCGGGATTTTTACAGTCTCGTCTGAAACAAACAGTTAGTATCTCGGTTCAATTTTACTTACAGGTATATCGACGATGTTCTCTCCATAAATAATTCAGAATTTCAGAATTACCTTGGCCAGATGTATCCTGTTGAGCTAGAGATCAATAAGACGACAGAGAGCAACACATCTGCTTCTTACATAGATTTAGACCTGTCGAGTGGAAAAGATGGTCAACTTCACACAACTCTCTATGACAAACGAGACGATTTCAATTTCCATATTACAAACGTCCCGTTTCAAGTAGTAGTATTCCATCTTCTCCTGCCTATGGCGTTTTCATTTCACAACTTATAAGTTATTTTCACAACTTATACGTTATGCCAGGGCTTGCCCTTCTTATGAATGTTTTATTCTGAGAGCTAAACGACTAGCCAATAAACTACTTACACAAGGTTACGTTGTTGAGCGCTTGGAGTCGTCTTTTAAGAAGTTTTATGGTCGATACGGGGATCTTGTTAAACATTATGAAGTCCTTCTCTCAGAGATATTTAGATAGTATTCCGAATCACGGTCATAGACAGTGACTCCGTTTCACCAGTCATGATTTTGACCGAACTTGACCTCATCACCAAACTTGACCTTTTTTCCAAATTTGACCCGGGCATCAAACTAGAAAGGTTTCCATGGTACATTTGAGAAGGGTGTGGCATAACAGCAGAAGACTCCTTCCGGACACCTGGTCTTATCCCGTTTGGGATTCGTAAATGTTCTTCATGTTGCACCTCTAATTCGTAGTGTTATAATGGACTTGATTATTTAGATTATTTTGAGTTTTGATTATTGATTGGTACTTCTTCAGCTTCACTTTAATTGACATTGTGACAAGATATTTTCATGGTCATTCATAGCAATAACTGTGCCCGAGTGGTTAGAAGAAATTAAAGTGTTGGCTAGAAAAAGTCAATGCTTATTTTATGTATGCATACATTTGTATTTATCATAAACATTTTCCGAGATGAAAGTGAATTAATATTCGTTTATGATATTAGTTATCTCCGGACTCTTTTTGTACTTAGAAATTCTATAAAAAACATTAAAATGTACTACTGATATGTAATTTCAATGAGTACAAGTTTTATAAAAAAACATATTAAGTACAAATCTAACTTCTATCTACTAGCACAGCTATTCCAAAAGGAGAGTTATAGCTTGGGCGCAATGTCCCATCGTTCGGACAACTCCTATCCCGTTTGTGTTTCGCAATTGTTCTTCATGTTTAGACCATTTACACAACTAATTCGTCGTGTTATAATGGACCTGAGACCTGAGTATCAATTGGTACTTTTTAATTTTACTTTTCCATATTTCACAAAATCTATAAGACACATTTGAACAAAATATTTCAGGCAGTTTCGTTCGAAATTACAAAAAATGGAATGATAAATATAGGGGCTCTTTAAAAATATTCTTTTTATGATTATGTTCTTTAAAACTGGGTATCAATATTATTAAATCAATATCCTCAAAGTTTTCGTCTGAAATATGTTCAAAAACGAAGCTATAGTGGACACTTCAGACAGCATGTGATATAAATAATACAAAATGTTTCAAAAGAGCTCAACATTGATTATCTTTATGTTTCCAAAATATCTACAAAGTTTTATCTGAATGACATTGTAACAAGTGTCAAGGTTTTGTGACCATACACAGGTTAAGGCCATAAGCAATATAATACCCCCTGTCAACCCGTCACACAAGCCGTGAGTCCACAGTCAAGTCCAAATGAAATATGTGAGGTGCTTAGTAAAACAGAGTAATCGCAAACAAGACAATTATACCGACCGTAAAATTTGTGGAACGTTGACATCAAGCCCGGTTTTCGAAATCCCTGTTTTATTTTTGTCAGTGAGTAGTTTACATCTGTATATGAAATGTTCACGACCTGGCGTATCAGATCATTTGTGAAATATAAAATCCATATCCGGGTGTCATATACATAAGTAATATTATCAAATATAAGGGTAAAAATGCTTTACACATCATACATATAATATAGTTTTTATTTGTAGGGCACATCACTATAATTGTATATTAGAAGAACTTGGGTTTAATATGAATTCTGGTAATCCTACATATACACGTAGCTCACTTTCAAAGGACGAGATCCTTCAAAATCACGTATCCGTATTACGCTCATTTGATATACCTACAACCGATACCGATTTCGAGCTGCCATATTTATATTGGATACCTAAACTTCATAAAACCCCACATAACCAAAGATACATAGCAGGATTCAGCAAATGTTCTACCAAAACTTTATCTTTACTCCTTACAAAGATATTGACAGCCGTTAAGGAGAAACTTCAACAATACTCTACAGTTGCTTATTCCAGGATCAGTGTAAATCAGATGTGGATACTTAAAAAGTCTAAACAGCTTTTAGAAAATTTGAAGGCACACAATTTTTCTCGAATCCACAGCATCAAAACTTATGACTTCTCTACTCTTTACACTACTCTTCCACTAAAAAATTAAAAGAAAGACTTTTCAGCATCATAGACAACTGCTTTTTCACTAAAGATGGTACCCGAAAATTTAAATATCTAGTGATTGGCTATCAGGATACTTATTTTGTCAAACACCACTCTGATTCTACACATAAATATACTGAAGTTGATATAAAAAAACATGCTGGAATTTCTAATAGACAATATATTTAATGTTCGGAGACGTGGTCTTCAACAAAGTGTCGGTATTCCCATGGGAACCAATTGTGCTCCTTTATCTTTACCTGTTCCTTTAATCATACAAAGCAGAATTCCTTCAGAAACTGCTGAATCAAAAGAAGAAAAAGCTAGCGTTGTCTTATAATTTGACATTTAGATATATCGACTACGTTTTGTCAATTAATAATGACAATTTTCATACATATGTCAATGCGATATATCCCAGCGAACTAGAAATTAAAGATACAACAGAATCCAGCACACACGCTTCATACTTAGACATTTTACTTAATATAAACACAGACGGGAAATTAGCAACGATGCTATACGATAAACGCGACGATTTCGGCTTTCCCATCGTAAATTTTCCACATTTAAGTAGTAATATACCTCAGTCACCTGCATATGGAGTTTATATTTCACAAATGTTCCGATATGCCAGGGCGTGCACAACATATGAAGATTTAATATACAGAGTTAAACTACTCACTGGCAAATTATTGACACAGGGACATCGAAAACCGCGTTTAATTTCAACGTTCCACAAGTTTTACGGTCGGTATAATAGTCTTGTTTGCGACTACTCTGTTTCACTAAATGAAATGTTGAGTTGCCTTTTCGTTGGCGGTTGTTGAGACGTCTGTACCAATTGTGGCGAGGATACACTCCTCACGTGTTTCACTGGACTTGACTGTGGACTCACGGCGGGTGTGACCGGTCGACAGGGGATGCTTACTCCTCCATGGCACCTGATCCCACCTCTTGGTTTCCAGAGGTCCGTGTTTGTCCATTTTTTATCGGATTTGTATCTATGTCCTGGACATTCTATTGATTTACACTTTGGTATCTGAGGTTTTGATATATAAGATCTAATCACAAAATAAAGAAATTAATTAAACCAAAAAGTCACTAAAAACTTTCATAATATACCTCTACACATAAATGCAATGTCTTTCTGAACAGCTGAATTTACTGGTAGAATTATAAGTTTAAATTTATAAAGCGTGTGTACATGTTAACTACAATATTTGTAAGAAAAACAACTACTGGGAAATCCATATTCACAAAACTACGTCTGCTTTGAGTGACTCTATTATAGTTTATATAACATAATGCATTGATTAATGATGTATATGAACCCACTTATAGATTGGAGTCGGTTTTTTACAATTCAAATTTTATTACATTCAAGTTAATTCGAGTTATTTCCCATCTTCGTGTATTCTACATGACTTCTATAATTTTAGAAAAGAAATGTACATGTATTGTATGAATTAATACACTGCAAAGGCGATTACTCTGTTTCAATAAGTGAAATGCTGTGTTGCCTGTTCATTGGCGGTTGTTGAAACGTCTCTACCAATTGTGACGAGGATTCATTCCTCATGTATTTCATTTTGATTTGACTGTGGACTCATGGCGCGTGTGACCGGTCGACAGGGGGTCCTTACTTCTCCATGGCACTTGAACCCATCACTTGAGTTCCAGAGAGCCGTGTTTATCCTTTTTACCAGATATATATATACCTGTGTCTGTGTATGTGTGTGTGTGTGAAAAAAACATTGAAAATTCCTGGTATAAGATAAAATTATTCTCTGATAATTAGATTAGTGTGTCTGTGTGTCTGTGTGTGTCTGTGTGTCTGTGTGTGTCTGTGTCTGTGTCTGTCTGTCTGACCGTGTGTGTTTAGAGAAATATGCAGTGCTATGGACATTTAACTACCTGCACTCTGTTCATCAATACCGAAGTAGTTGATGCATATCATTTAAATACCTACACAGTGGCACACATTTGAATCAACTTTTGACAACCTCACGGTAACAATACAAGCATTTATCTTCTCTTTATTATTTTTGTTATTTAATATCACATAGCTGAGTTTACGACAGTAAAATATATTTCACTGGATTAAGACGTTCGCAGGATTCACTCAAAAAGTAAGTAACTTGAAAAAAAACACCATAGTATTTTGAAATATCTTACATCTAAGGTGACGACCATTTATTTCTATAGGGGGCTAGGATCAAATTTGAAATAAATTGATAATCCTGGACCAGGAGTTTTGTTGAAAAAAGTCCAAAATTATCATTTTGCCAAAATAAAAAGGCAGGAGATGCAACTGATGATAAAGGTCAGGTTCAGTTTCAGGAAACACTTAAAGGCCCATGAGCGGCTAATATTGAACTACATGAAATATCTTTAAAAGCTCTCCAATTCACTAATTATAAAATTAAAAGACATACTGATTAAAACTATGATGCACACATACACTGCAATTAGTCTGAAAATGATGAACACAACGTGGTACAAATACCCTGAATTAGCGATCGCACGTGCACTGTCCACTGATGTTATATCGATACGGAAAACATGTCAAACATGACTGTACGTCAAATTATAGGAAATTATTCATCGAAAACTGCAATTATTCATCTTTCGAAATAAAATATTGTATTTCTAAACATATACTTTCATCACTTTCAATTTAAACACATAAAAACAAAAGAATGTAGTGGTATTCTCCGACCAGTCTGAGACTCCACGATTGAACAGAAGTGTTATATAATTAGCCTTGACAGATTGAGGTTTCCTCAGGGGAAATTCAAAGGGTGGCAAATTATTAATTTTTTTTCAGCTTCATTTCTTTTTTTTTTAATAACGTTTATTGACATTCCATTGACACATATCCTTACAGATCCAGGCTCCCTGCACGGTTTAAATACATAAATACGATACATATACAATGTGTCAAACTAATGTTTACATATAAAT
>BROG01002174.1:0-14247 GCA_030159075.1 Atrina japonica | reverse complement strand
ATTTGACATCATGTTTTATAGACATCTTTGACATATCTGGACAAAGCATGTGGAGTATGATGTTTGACGTACGTTATTACTACAGACAATATGTATTTTCCGCAATGTTTTTTCTCTCTCTTATATGTAAGCAAAAGCACCATACTGGTTGACTGTATACGTCCTAGATATCAAACGGTCCATCATCATCATCAGCAGCAGCCAACACGAAACACTTAAGTACTGTAGCAGGTGAAGAAAATAATGTGGCCAGACCGGGAATCAAACCCAGGATACTAGCAGCTACCTCGTATTAACTCATGTATCTAAGCCGACACGCTCTCCACCACTACAATACAAATGTCATACCAAATCTATATACGATTGATAAAAAACTAACGTATTTCTGCTTTTAAAATGATGTCAGAGATATCTGGCATCTATAGCTAGTTTCGTATTCATTGTAATTTAACAACAACAACAACAACAACAACAGCAACAACAATGACATAGGACACTGCATTTCAGCTTGAATACCTCTGAGAACAACAAATGATATATGCTATTTACGGCTTTAAGAGTTATTGCCCCCCATGCGATATTATTTATATGCAATCGGTAAAGGTCATAACAGTGCACACTTAAACTTAAATGAACTGATTTCAATAGAAAGAAGAGACATGGAAAATAAATTTGAGATTTGTTTTGATATCATCATACACATTGCATTTGTTTCCAGTCAAAACCTTTGGACAGAAATAAGCAAACTTACTAACACTGATGTTTTCTTTTTAATGTTTACTTGTATTAACGTATAGCTAACTATAAATGTGTTAACGCCTTTATAATGGAATGCGAATTTTTATAGTGTAACCAGGTAACCAAATATTTAAATATACTAAATCAGAATACTCAAGGAGAGTCAGCCAAAATGTCTAGAACGTCCAACACTGAAGAAAGCAAATGTATTTTATTTTAAAATAGAAAAGTTTGGACATGTTCTGTGTAAAAGTTGACTTATAAATACAATACGATATTTTTTACGTTATGACAATGTTTTTATATTATTAATATTATTATTTTATTTTTACAATTAATGCAAACGGGCAAAATCAATACAGTAAACAATGTATACATTGTATATAGTGACTTCCTTTGTGACAAAAGAACTGCACAAGTAATAGTGAAGTCACTTTTAAGTGAAGTAGATGCGAGGGTTTATCAGTATGTATGGATTGCAACAGCATAAACTGTTATTTACCGTTTTTCGGGACATATTTGTAACACACGGACTATGTACTTAAGTAATACTATCAGTTAGTTTATAATATTGTCATTATAATTCAAAGTGCATTTGCTTTTAATGATCTTCAATCCCGAATGCATTTACCTTTTTTTCTAAATACGTTCCCCGCGTTACAAAATCATTATATGTTAACTAATTGTTACTACCATTGTTACATGCACATTTTGCATTTATTATCGGTATAAATTTAATGGCTAATTATGATTTTTTGAAAAGACACATTTGACTTAATCTAATACCTTCCTTTACGTATTGGAAGGTAATTAGTCAACTATGTAAAGGCCAGAGACGACTAAAGATACAACAAAAAGTAAGGTGATGTTGGTATTGGTTCTGACAATACGTTGTTGACATATTGATACTACTAAGAATTATTATTGAGATTTAGTACATTCGGTAAAAACAAAATAGACATAGATTAAAAAATACCCAGTCAAATCTATTTTCAGCAGCTATTCAAGGGAAATTAAAAACGTGACTGCATAATACAGGTGACCTTTGGTTCTAGATTGACAAAAATCACAAGAAAATTGGTGTCCATTATGCAATGTGTAGCAACACATGTATATTCATATACCATTACATGATAGTTTGATGTTAAGATGATCAGCTGTTAAAGTCATGTACATTACAGTGCTGCCTTGCTACACTATTTACAGGTTTTCTAAAAAAAGATCATGTAATCAACCATCCTCAAAATTGGCTGCTGAAAACAGTGTGACCAAGCATTTTTTCCTGAATATCACTGGCCGTTGGCCACGTTAGATAGATTGCTGTTGGTTTAGGTATATCTATATAATGAAATTGATTTTGGGACTTGAAACTGGCTGTTGAAGACAAGTGGCTGCTGGAAACAGGTGACCTTTAAAGCAGGTCTGACTATATATATATATATATATATATATTATATATATATATATATATATATATATATATATATATATATATATTATATATATATATATATATATATATATACTATATATATATATATATATATATATCTTACTGGCATAAATTATCCGTACACGAATTATTATGTAATACAATATATGCACATACTGTGTTAAACGTTGGCAATAACTTACCTAGAGCCAGAAGATAAGAACTATGTCAATGCATACAGAAACGTTAACTGAATAATGGTCTCGCATGGTTACATTCCAAATATAGAAATGAGGTAGTTTAAAAAGAAATTTCATATCTTTGTCACATTGAAGTAAACGTTGTCGTCCAAGTGATTGAATTCAAGTGGAAAGCTCATAGAATCAACTTATTTTCAGTATGGTAAGTATAATTGTAATGTCTTTATTTCTGTTACAAACCTATGTTAGTATTACCAAGGTAGATAACGACTTACATAAGTATATATGGTACCGATAATAAACGAGAGGTCCGTGGTTGACCAATGTTCACCAATGTCGGCTCTTTTGGTGTTTCCAAAACCGATAACATAATATAGTTTTTATTTGTAAGGCACATTACGATAAATATTTATTAGAAGAACTATGGTTTAATACGAATTCTGGTAATTCGACATACACATGTAGCCAACATTCAAAGGACGAGGTCCTTCATAATCAGGTGTCCGTATTATGCTCCTTTGATGTAACTACAACTGATACTAATTTTGAACTACTATATTTATATTGGACACCTAAACTTTACAAAACGCCATATAAGCAGAGGTCCATAGCAGGACCCAGCAAATGTCTCTCATTGGCCCTGATGTTGGCTTTCGGGGGACCTTGCTGTAGGAGGAAACAGGAGTAGATGGAGAAAGCCCACGTGTCTGACTTGTCCTGTTCGATAGCGGTTGTTGAGACGTTTGTACATCCTTGCGACGAGGATTTGACTTGTTACTCACAATGGGTGTGACTGGTCAACATGGGATGATAACCCCCCCCCTGACACCTGATCCCATCTCTTGATTTCCAGAGGTCCGTTTTTTTCAGTTTTTTTTACCAGATTTTTTATATAAATTCGGGACATCCTGATGAGTAATACTTTATTTTATGAGAGTTGCATCTGAAGCTTCTGATATGTCTGAAGTAGTTGTTCCAACAACTATTTTGAGTTATTCAGGATTCACAGGATCTGATCGACTCCACATCATGGTTAGGTTGTTTAAGCATTGAAATGTAAATAGTAAATACTGTGAAGGTCAGAGACAGATAAATATAAATATAGTTGACGTTAATTCTAAATTCTGATAATGTATTTTACCATACTGATACTGCATAGAGTGATTGTAAGGTTTATAGTACATTTCTTTTTGTTAAAAAATATCTTGTTTAAAAAAATCAGGAATAAAAAGTATGATTGTAGATATATGAAAATCAATAAGATCATTTATGATATAGCTGAAAAGTTAGAAAATTACAATATTGGAACGAAAATGCGTGACAAAAAACGTGATATTTGGGATACAGCCGCACCATTGATATATTGGACTTTCGTCTATTTACTTTTTATCTGAGTAACCGAATTATTATATATGCACAAATCTTAAATCTTAAGCAATATATTGGACTCCACCATGCTTGGTTAAACATTGCTACCTTGAACAAACTAGTACTGAAATTAACATGTTCAGTCATAAAGGCCTTTAAATAAATAAAGGAAATTCGCACATGGGATTCCCGCAGAAATCTAGTTGTAAGATTAACAAGTTATATATATATATCTTACTGGCATAAATATCGGTACACGAATTATTATGTAATACAATATATGCACATACTCTGTTAAACGTTAGCAATACATTACCTGTAACAAGGTAGATACTAAGAACTATGTCAATGCATATAGAAACTTTAAATAAATGATGGCCTCGCACGGTGATATTCCAAATATAGAAATGAGGAAGTTTAAAAACATATCATATCTGTTTCACATTGAAGTAAACGTTGTCGTCCAAGTGATTGAATTCAGGTGGAAAATACAAAAACGTCAACGTATTTTCAGTATGGTAAGTATAATTTTAATGTCTTTATTTCTGTTGCAAACCTATGTTAGTAATACCGAGGTAGAAAACGACTTACATAAGTATCTATAGAATCTATAATAAACGAGGGGTCCGTGTTTGTCCAATGTTCACCTGCTTCCGCTCTTTTGAACCGATAACATAATATAGTTTTTATTTGTAAAGCACATTACGATAGATATTTATTAGAAGAACTAGGGTTTAATACGAATTCTGGTAATTCGACATACACACGTAGCCAACATTCAAAGGACGAGATCCTTCATAATCACGTGTCCGTATTATGCTCATTTGACGTAACTACAATTTATTCTAATCAATAAGATAATTTATAATATAGGTGAAAAGTTAGAAAATTATAATATTGGAACGAAACTGCGTGACATAAAACGTGATATTCAGGATACAATCGCATCGTTGATATATTGGAATTTCGTCTATGTTCTTTTTATCTGAGTGACCGAATTATTATATATGCACAAATCTTAAATCTTAAAAATATACATGGACACCAACATGCTCTGTTAAATATTTATAATAAAGTTGCTACCTTAAACAAACTAGTACTGAAATTAACATATCGGTCATAAAGACCTTTAAATAAATTCGCACATGAGATTCCCCCAGGATTCTAGTTGTATGATTAACAAGTTACGTAACACCCACTAAACAACAATATCTCATAACAACTGAACACTAGAGCATATTCGCATAGACATTTAATACAAATTTGGAATCAAACTGAAAATTATCAAGTGGATAATCAATAAAGATCCACCGAAATACATCATTTTAAGTAAGATTATAATGCCTTTAGTGTCAACAATAGTATCAACAATAAACAAAGTGAATGTGATAGATCTGTATAATACGGTAGATTTGTATAAAGCGGTAGATTTGTATAAAGCGGCAGATGTGTATAAAAGGGGTAGATTTGTATAAAGCGGTAGATCTGTATAAAGCGTTAGATCTGTATAAGGCGGTAGATCTGTATGAAAGGGGTAGATTTGTATAAAGTGGTAGATCTGTATAAGTCAGTAGATCTGTATGAAAGGGGTAGATTTGTATAAAGTGGTAGATCTGTATAAGGCAGTAGATCTGTATAAGGCTGTAGATCTGTATAAAGCGGTAGATCTGTATAAGGTGATATATCTGTATAAGGCGGAATATTTGTATAATACGGTAGATCTGTCTAAAGCGGTAGATCTGTATAAGATCTGTACAATGCGGTAGATAGGTATAAAGCGGAGATCTGTATAAAGCGGTAGATCTGTATACAGTGGTAGATTTGAATAAGGCGATAGATCTGTATAAGGTGGTAGATAGGTATACCGCGGTAGATCTGTATAAAGCGGTAGATATTTATAAGGCGGTAGATCTGTATAGGGCTGTAGATAGGTATAAAGCGGTAGATCGGTATAAGGCGGTAGATCTGTATAAGGCGGTAGATTGGCACAAAGCGGTGGGTCTGTAAAAAGCGGTGGATCTGTATAAGGCGGTAGATCTGTATAAGGTGGTAGATCTGAATAAGGCGATAGATCTGTATCAGGCAGTAGATGTGTATAAGGCGGTAGATCTGTATAAGGCGGTTGATAGGTATAAAGCGGTAGATCTGTATAAAGCGGCAGATGTGTATAAAAGGAGTAGATTTGTATAAAGTGGTAGATCTGTATAAGGCGTAGATCTGTATAAGGCGGTAGATCTGTATAAAGCGTTAGATCTGTATGAGGCGGTAGATCTGTATGAAAGGGGTAGATTTGTATAAAGTGGTAGATCTGTATAAGGCAGTAGATCTGTATAAGGCTGTAGATCTGTATAAAGCGGTAGATCTGTATAAGGTGATAGATCTGTATAAGGCGGAATATTTGTATAATACGGTAGATCTGTCTAAAGCGGTAGATCTGTATAAGATCTGTACAATGCGGTAGATAGGTATAAAGCGGAGATCTGTATAAAGCGGTAGATCTGTGTAAAGTGGTAGATTTGAATAAGGCGATAGATCTGTATAAGGTGGTAGATAGGTATAACGCGGTAGATCTGTATAAAGCGGTAGATATTTATAAGGCGGTAGATCTGTATAGGGCTGTAGATAGGTATAAAGCGGTAGATCGGTATAAGGCGGTAGATCTGTATAAGGCGGTAGATTGGCACAAAGCGGTGGGTCTGTAAAAAGCGGTGGATCTGTATAAGGCGGTAGATCTGTATAAGGTGGTAGATCTGAATAAGACGATAGATCTGTATCAGGCAGTAGATGTGTATAAGGCGGTAGATCTGTATAAGGCGGTTGATAGGTATAAAGCGGTAGATCTGTATAAAGCGGCAGATGTGTATAAAAGGAGTAGATTTGTATAAAGTGGTGGATCTGTATAAGGCGTAGATCTCTTCTATAAGGCGGTAGATCTGTATAAAGCGTTAGATCTGTATGAGGCGGTAGATCTGTATGAAAGGGGTAGATTTGTATAAAGTGGTAGATCTGTATAAGGCAGTATATCAGTATAAAGCGGTAGATCTGTATAAGGCGGTAGATCTGTATAAAGCGGTAGATCTGTATAAAGTGGTAGATCTGAATAAGGCGATAGATCTGTATAAGGTGGTAGATAGGTATAACGCGGTAGATCTGTATAAAGCGGTAGATATTTATAAGGCGGTAGATCTGTATAGGGCTGTAGATAGGTATAAAGCGGTAAATCGGTATAAGGCGGTAGATCTGTATATGGCGGTAGATAGGCACAAAGCGGTGGATCTGTAAAAAGCGGTGGATCTGTATAAGGTGGTAGATCTGAATAAGGCGATAGATCTGTATCAGGCAGTAGCTGTGTATAAGGCGGTAGATCTGCATAAGGCAGTTGATAGGTATAAAGCGGTAGATCTGTATAAAGTGGTAGATCTGTATGAGGCGGTAAATTTGTATAACGCGGTAGATCTGTATAAAGTGGTAGATCTGTATGAAGCGGTAGATCTGTATGAGGCGTTAGATCTGTATAAAGCGGTAGATCTGTATAACGCGGTAGATCTACATAAGGCGGTAGATCTGTATAAAGCGGTAGATCTGTATAACGCGGTAGATCTGTATAAAGCGGTAGATCTGTTTAAGGCGGTGGATCTGTATAAAGCGGTCTATCGGTATAAAGCGGTCGATCTGTTTTAATTTAATTCTTAAGATTGTGATCTGCAATTTATTACTATTGAGGGTGATATTAATCAAACTGAAATTACGTATCTTACGTTAATGTGTTTAGACCTAGAGTTATTGTATTTTGATTTCTGCAAGTAACAGAGTTTAATGTTGATATTCGATAATCGTCTCTTCCTTCAAAATATTCATTCCAAGAATGTTTCAGCCTTGAACAAACAATGGTCTTAAAGATGAAATTTAAACTTGGTTCATTATAACTCGGTAACATTCTTTAATACAAACTTCAGCAGATATAGGTTTTGCTTCCATGAGGAGAGTGAAAATTCTTTGGTAAAATTTGACTTATTAATAGTATATACATCTACTCCTTTGCTTTGACAGTGTGTATGCTATATATGTATTGTCGGAAGCCTACTTGATCTTCGTTCACTATGTCGTCCATAGTGTAAATGAGCAATTTGTATTGTAATTTCGGTAACTGAATTGCTTGCCTATGACATTTCTGGCCTATGTTCAGAAATCAAGCTGTATTCATTACCTACCCCAGGACAGCGTCATTGTTCTATAAATTGGTTCAGTCCGTAAAACTAAAGCTATATAGTAACCGACCTCAGGGTGGTGTCCTTTGTCTATATGTCGGCTCAGTCTGTAATAACTGAGCTATAAATTTACCTACCCAAGGGTGGTGTCCCTTTTTTACTACAAGTCAACTCAGAGCGAAATCATTAAGCTATATAGTGTCCTAAACCAGGACAGTGTCTTTTTTTCTATAAATTGGTCAGAGCTGAATATGTTATATAATGACTTACATCAGTAGTGTCCTTTTTTCTGTAAATCGGCCTAACCTCGGAGTGGTATTCTTTTATCTCTAAGTGGGCTCAGTACGTAATAATTGAGCTATTAAGTGATCTTTCTTTCTACATCTACATAGGCTACAGATGTGGTCAAAATATGTGACACTTCTTGTGACATACAAACATGAAAAAAAATATTTTAAGAAATTTGCTATAGTAAGAACATTTCTCGCAAGAATTAGTTATTCATTAGTTATATATACATATATTAATTTCTATTTTCTGTCACTGATTTTGAGACGATCACATGTATAACTGTACAGATTACTAGGGTTTAATATCTTTAACGGTACAGTACCATCTGTAGAAATCGTAGCAACAGATTTCACAAGAAACAAACCTTTACGTAAAAATAAATTATGTACAGAGCAAACACCTGGTAAACCCTTCATTTTATTTTTAGTCACCTTACCATTTATAAACATTTCTGAATTAGGTGGAATAGTAAAACCAGATTTAGATCGAACACTTGTACACTTGCTTTGGCCGCTGAAAGTTGTAAACTTCTCAAAATCTAATATGATATTTTTGGATAGAAAATAGGATGTACCTAGAATTAAAGGATGTGAAACATTGTCTAAAATATATACAAAAATAGAATGTTTCTTCGATGAACAAGGTGTTTGCACTAAGATACTGGCTGTTCCGTTAATAGAGACAGACTGATTATTTGCTAATTTGACAGTTTGCTCCTCACATGAGCGAAAATTAGATTTACTTTGATGAGGTAAAGAATTAAATAATGATGTAGAAATAATATTTATACTACTACCAGTATCCAACAGTGCAGCTACCTTTATACCTTTGATTTTGATCGGCAAATACATAAAATCTCCGACACTATTATTACAAACATCACTGTCATCACTATTTTCACTAGCAGAAGTATTACGTTTGTCCTGAGAATTGTCGACACTTAGTTTAATGGTACCGCAGTCTGACTGTGTCAAATTCAGACTGGGCGAAATGAGTTTCCCGACTGGTGCACTTTCCGGCAGTTACCGGCACTATGTCCGAACTGTAAACAAATCTGACATGAAACGCTTGTCTGAAAGGAACCATTACCGGTCCAGTTACATTCGGATTGACGATGGCCGCGACCCTTGCATTTGTAGCAAGTAATGAATGATTTGGATGTGGAATTGTCATTACTTGGCTTTTGGTCTTTTTCCGAGAAGATGTGATTCCGTGTATGGGTCGTCCGCTGGTGACTCTGGGTTTCTAACTTTTTTATTCTTACAGAAAGATCCGAAATAATTGCTTCCAAACGTGTTTGTTCAGGTTTTGCAGCAGCAACAGAAACTGGCAATTTTTGAAAGCGATATCCGTATGCCTCCCCAAGTTTCGCTTGTGTTAACGCATCTCGCAAACACTGTGGATTGGAGGCCCTTACAAAGAATTTTAACTGTTCGGGAAGTCCTGTGACAAATTTTGAAATAAGGTCACGTTCTGGTTTTTGAAGACGTGACCCCTTCTGTAAAACTTGGCTGTGATAGCTCTCTATCGGTGTTCCTGGTCCGAGGCTAAGAGAGTCAAAAATAGCAGACTCTGCGATTATTTCGGGAGCATATATCCCTTTCTTGATATAGTTATTTCTGAAAGCCTCCCTTAATACAGGCCATGACTGTTTATTAGAGTCGTCTAATGTCATATACCATACAAGTGCTGGCCCTTTAAGATGTAAGTGAAAAGCAGCAATGATTCGATTGTCTTCTCTTAAATGCTGTAATGTGCAAAATGATTGAAATTCATGTAAAAAATTTTCGGCACAATCACTTGAAAATCCATTGAAAGAATTAAGTTCAATTTTGGCAGACATAAAGTTCTTAGAATAGCTATCGGATTTTAGCTCTGATGCTTGAATGTCTATATCTATTGGGGAATTAAATCCAAAACAGTCCAAATCTTCCATAATGTCTTAAGCACAGTTAATTTCCAGAATAAACAATTAAATTTGAATTCTCCACCATGTAACGGATTGCACGGATTGCAACTCCGTGTTGAAATAAAAATCCATGTTTCAGTTAAGTTTTCTAAATTTTATTGTTAAAGTCCAAAAGTATATATGACAAGTCACAAAGAGAAGAAAAATGTATTATCTGACAAAGATTCTCAATTTTACACAAAGTTATATATCTGTCTCTCTCATACAAATTATGCTTTCCCTCTTTCTCCCATCTTTGGCAACTCCTCCCAGAATTGTATAAATTGACCAATAAACACATTCACAAAAGAGATTGAACATCAAACGAAATAGGAATGCATCAATTTTTCATGGTTGAAATTGGTAAATCTACACATAATCAGTTCAAAGAAACATACTCCTCAGTTCCCACCCAGCATTTTATAGCCCACAGGCGCTAATGAATGCTGACAAAGTGAAACAGGAAATTGAGATGTCCTGATGAGAGTTACACACAAGTGTGAAAATACCCACACACAAAGATTGACCGTTTGAAATAAAATAATTAAGTTTGAATTAAGAATTCCAAAAAGATCTGCTAAAAATGAAGGTACAAGAAAAAGTATTTAATTAATAATTTAGCATTTATAAACCCATTCCTTACATAAACATAACAAAACAACTTTGTTGAATTCTTCAGGATCTATTTGACTCCATTTCTTGGTTAGGCTATCAAAGTTTTGAAAGGTATTTACTAAATACGTTGCAGGTCAGAGACGGATAAATATAAAGGTAGGTGATGTTGCTTCTAAATTCTGATAATGCATTTCTACGATATTGATACTGCCGAATGTAACTATTAGGTTTTTAGTACGTTTCGCGTTCTTTTTGTTATTTTTTTTTAAAAAATGCACAAACTATTTTTGTAGGCAAATATTGGAGCGAAATTGCGTGACATAAAACGTGGTATTTATGGTGCAACTAGCATTCATTTATTAGAATTCCGTGTGTGTGTGTGTGTGCTGCTTTCCTGTCTGACCGATTTATCATATACCATATGCACAGAATTTACACGTAATGCAATATCTGCACCAAACATTAACATGCTCTGTTAAACAGTTATAATAAAGACGTTTACCTTGAACAAACTTGTATTGAAATTACTATCACCATAGCACATGGATTGTCGGTATGAATATTATCAAGTGGATCATAATTAAAAGGCATACGTTTATCCTGACTTCTCTTGTTAGCGGTTTATAAAATATATGAGCCATTGCATTTTAATACTATTAGTTACATTACACATTGCTGTAGATGTTATTGTGTAAAACTACAACCGCCTCCCTCCTTCTCAACAACTTTCGGCATTGTTTGCATCATTCCCTTGTGTTTCCTATAAAATTATATATATATATATATATTTGTATTGGATACTTTAGTGTTTTACCCCAAAACACCAAATTCGATAGACAGTGGTTGTTTAATGCATCGATACTTATCATTTGAGATATTTACCATACAAACATTATTTTATTTTAAAACAGAGGATATAACTGAAAGATTCAATGAGGTTTCCCAGTTTTCAGCAATTTTTGTTAATGTTCATGGTTTTTATCCCAAAACACCAACTTCAGTAAAAGCAAAATATTGTTTATTGTGTCCTTAGTACTCATTTATGAAATCTGCCATACATTTATTACTTTAACTGCAAAAACCCTTCAACAAATATTTAATTTTGTATTTCCATTGTTTAGCGATTTCTGTTAATTTTTTTTTAGACCAAACAAATTGTCAAATATTATTCAGTTCAGCATTGTCGATTGGCTTTCTGATAAGCATACGTCCAAAAACACCATTGTTAAACCATGGGTTATAAGTGGTTTGAAGTGTAGTACTTTTTATAGTCAACATTTTATTTTTTAACCCCAAAACACCGAATTTTATAATTACTGGTTGATAATGGGTCCACACCTTTCATTAAAACATCTAACCATACAACCAGTGTTTTCATTGCAAACAGACGCCACGCATGAGGAAATAATTAAGGTTTCCCAATGTCTGTTAATTTTCTATAGCTTTTTCCTAAACCTCTTAAACGTTCAAACGGACAACGTGCTAACATGCCTGAATGTGTTGTGTCTTTTATAAGCTTTCAGAGAATCATAACCTCCAAAATACTCCCTGGGGGAACAAACACATTATTAACCAAAGGACCAGGACGTTTTCGTTTATCTATTTAAAACGTATCAGATACCAAAGTATAAACATTTAGTATGTCCGGGATATAGGAATACATCTTGTAAAAAACAGACAAACACGGACCTTTTGAATTCAAGAGCTGGGTTCAGGTGCCATGGAAGAGTAAGTATTCCCTGTCGACCGCTCACACCCCTTGAGTCTATGCATGAAATGTTGCGTGAGGAACGAATCTTCGTCATAATTGGTTCAGAATTTTTATCAACTTCCACCGAACAGGTAACTCAACATTTACTTAGTGAAATAGAGTAACTACAAACAGGACTGTTATATCGACTGTAGAATTTGCAGGACATTGACACCAAACGCGGTTTTTCTGTATCCCTGTGTAAATGATTTGTCAGTGAGTGGATTAAATCTGAATATGTTAATCGTGTTAATGAACTATATTTAAATGTATTCATTCAATTATCAAATGAGTGAAATTTCTCTGTTTCATATCAAATGTCTCATATTTCAAATCATCCATATAGTTATATTTGTTTAATCTGGACCGAGACCATAAACCAGGAACATTCTGAGACAAATTTTATTCTCAAAAGTTAAAAATTTACTCAAAAAGTTAAAACTCGCGGACCATAAAACGACATAAGAACGTTCTCAACTGGAGTACGATTATCAAGTGGCAGTGTAAATATCGTGTAGGTCATAAGTCCTAATTTATATCCCGATTCACTTAACTTTGATGTTTGAACATTATTCTTACCATAAACTATGATTAAGTATTTAATAACCGACCGACAGGTACAAATATGCGTTAAGAATCAAATAGGCAGCACGTTTTGTGCCTCAAAAAGGGAAATAGATATATACCTTTCTAAAAACATTTAAAACGTCTTGTAATATGCCAGTGTACGACCGAATTCAATAGTGTTTACATATACAGATTCTCAGATAACATAGTATACAACTTATGATGTCCAAGGTATATGTAAAAATTATATATATAATGAATAAAATAAACGATTTTTCAGATACAAGTAAATTAGTACATTAGATAAAATAACAATCCTGGACTTACACTGGGGAACATGTACCGGACTAAATTTACACAGTCCCTATTGTTAATGTAAACACATGTCGTTTGGCCAAAATATGCCATCAGGGAAAGAAGTGTTGGTCTGTAATTGATATTACGGGTTGGTATATTTTGCCTCCAGATATTGACTCTTTATTTGATTATTTTCTGAATCTAAGTGCAAAGGGGGCACAGGCTTTAATCTACTACTCATCAGCTCTGATCCACCTGTTTATCACGTCGACATTTTACAACTACAAAGAGAAATATTTCAAAAACACCACATATATGCCTATATACACTGACTAAGTGTTTTATATACAATATATCCAATATACCCATTATAAGTAAATTAAACGACGCGGAGAATGTAATTATAAAATACTATATCAGTTTCCAGATATCTCTGTTTGTCCAATGTTCTGCAGGTTTTGTTTATATATTCTGGACATCCCGAATATTTATACTTAACGGGTTTCCAGAGATCCGTGTTTGTCCAATGTTATGCATATCTGTTTATATATCCTGGACATCATGTAGATTTATACTTTAAGGGATCCAGAGAACCAAATGTTTAGCAGATTTTTTTATATACCATGGGCATCCTGAATATTTATACTTTGTTATCTTGGGTTTTGGTATCAATACAATTCCACGTACATGTAATTTTCAATTCTAAATACATGTATATCTTATTGTTTCGTTTATAACCACAGTGATGATTCATACAACGTTACCAAATCACTTTATGTAAAATTATACCATATTTATTTAACTTACACATTTAAAGATCGTTGGTATTTTTC
>BROG01002173.1:0-14333 GCA_030159075.1 Atrina japonica | reverse complement strand
ATTCACATATGTACAACTCCCGGCTGCTAATTGTGTCCAACTTGGCATCCACAACCAATTTGGCGGGTCCTTAACCCATTCCCAATCACCCAGACTAGGTAGATGTTTTCGTGTGTGACTGCCTGTCTTCATACATGACAACTTGATTTGCAGCTCGTTTGGTGTGCTCAAGCAGTGCCGCTCTTTTGGGCGTCATACTGGCATATCCTGCCCACTCACGTACGACTCCATGACTTAATAATTGGGGTAATCATGGAGTGTTTTGGAGTACTTTAAACTTATAAAGCTGATTCTGGACCCCATGATGGCACTGATTTATACCAGTGACTGGTAATAAATGACGTTTGACAAAGTCAAGTAACTTTACAATGGACGAACGACAAGTGAAGACATCAAATTATGATGTAATCATAAATAAGACCAACCCCCAAATTCTTCAAATTAATAACTATCAATGTACATTTATTTAAACATTGGCATGTGGCAGTATCGGCGATATTTGGCCGGAAGTGATGTTTTATTACTACAACCAGACAAATAAACCTTCGTCCACTCAACCTAGCAATATTGATGCAAAAGGGAACAAATATCAAATGTGTTTTACCTGGATAGACGTCATTTTCAAAATGAAAGATGGCCGCCGTGACCAGATGGAATTATTACATGGATACCCCTCAATATGATTAAATACACCCAAAGGCATATTCTTAAAACGTTTCAAGCTAGTATCACCATTTTCATGATTTTTGTGGTAAGCTGCTTAAATATTTATAAAACGTTGTATACAGGATTTGGGATGTTCCTTAACTTACTTACAAATAAATAGCCTGCAGTATTTGCGATTGATATCTACATTAACATTTTTATTTATTACGAAAAAAGACAAGATTGATTCTCAGTTCTCTATAAGATAAGTGTGTGGAAAATAGCCTACCGCGGTGTGAATGCCACGACTTATCCATGCCATAGCTTAATCTGCCTTTAACAATATGAATATATTCATTAACCAATCAATTGTCGCTCAGTCAAAAACATATACAACTGAATTGCAATTATAAGTGTTTCACTGTAATACAAACCAGGTTTTGTTGCACTTGGTTGTCAACTCTGCTTCCCCGCGGCATTCCATACTCGTCTAGAAACGAGAGAATTATCATTTTAAAATCAAAATTATAGGAACCTAGATAAAATATAGAATATAATATCATGGCGTGGAGGGTAGTAATAATGTTGAACTAAAACTGGAAGCTTAAATGTACTGCTCTTTGTATACAGATCTTCTGTGCCCTAGAATTATTTTCAAATCACCGGTATGTTTGTTTGCTATGTATCTTCTTTGTTTTAAATACACATTTTAATTGTTGACTTTCTTTAAATATTATAAACATAATACCAAAGTTACAATGCTCAAGACGATACCGTTTCTGTCAATTAGACTTCATTAGTTGACCTCCAATTTGAAAAGTATGTGTTTTTTCTAAACATAAAGTGGTGTCATACAGGGTCAAATAATATATCTAAAAGTATAGCCGAAATCCGTCTAAGAGTAACCACTGTAAAAAAATGACTATCATAAAGAGATATAGTCGTTCTGCCAATCAACTAAACTATTGTATTTTGTAACCATCAATGAACTGATATAATTCTCTGTTATATGTTATCTTTGTTAAAGGATGGCCTAAATGTTATTTGGTTAGCGTTTTATTTTTAGCATAGGCGTATGTTTTTCCTCCATAACACCACAGCAACGACTAAACAATATCAACACACAAAACCCTATGGTTTAACTTTTTGCAGTTAAGAAAGGGTCAAAGCTATTTTACAAACTGAGTGCTTCTGAAGAAGGGACTATACTTTTAAAAGTATACAATGATTAATCATCATAGCAGGTAGATACCAATTCATGATTATGTATCAATAATATATAGATAGATTGATAAACAGACTTCAATACAGACATAAAAATAAATAACATATACCTCTACACATTTTGATTTTTGATCTGCATATGAAGTGCCAAACACAAAAAATGATAATCAAACAAGTGATAGTGCCCAGCATCGTTCCAATTACTGCTAGTCCAACGCTGCTGAAAGTGTTAAAAGTGAGGTATTAAAAATCGAGTATACAGTTTAATTTGGTAATTATAATATGTTTTAATGTACAACAACGCTCATACTGTCATAGTAAGCGAATTTAAAGATAATGATATTCATGCATCAAAATGGCCAGAACAAACTCCAGACCTAAATTCCGTCGAATTTATTTGGTTAAAAGTATAGCAAGGCCTCCAGAAATCAGGTCGAAATATAACAACCAATGCTGAACTGTTCACTGAAATCCAACGTATTTAGGAAAGCATACAGATAAATGATATAAAACAATTATACAACATCATTCCACAAAGGATTTCTGACGCCATCAGAGTGAAAGGCAATATCACGAAATATTAAGGTAGAATGTGTTTATTCCCCTAAATTCTCCATTTTATACCCACATAACAAAAATAACGCGAAGTCATTTCCAAAACTACGAATAAATATGTCCCATGACGGTATATACATATTGTGTTGGTGAACCTCTTTTCTCATTGGCTGTTTACAATATTTTCTTTTTTGCTGTTTAAATCTCTATTGGCCAATGATATATTTTCATTTACTGTATAGATTACCATTTGTACTATCTAAGTTAGAACTGTATTTTGTTTATCCATCCACCCTGCATCTGCTACATTTCATGGTATGCTATTGTTAAATTTAACTACATGTTAGATTACCGTAATAAATTTTTATATCTATCTTTAAAGTAGCATTAGCTAAGTTAGGAATATGTTTTTTGGAAAGTGTTCCATAACCATGAAACGATTATATACCATAAAAATCACCCGACAATACGATTTACAGTCGGAAAGACATGGCGCCTGATTACCACGAGATGTCCACGAGATTTGCTGGTTGAGTGAAGTTAAGAGGAAAACTCTCACCCAAGAAGAATCGTACCAAGACAAAAACCTAGACCGACTGAGTGATAAACCTTACCAACCAATTAATAGAATAATTATATTGTACTACCATATTTTGTTATCATATATTTCGTATGTCAAGATACTATCATTAAATTTATGACAATGATGACATTCCATGATAAAAATGTGGAGAATGTGTATGCAGCAGTTATATACAAATTAAAATGCCCTTGCATCATATTTAGTTATTTTATACTAATGTAATATTTCACTGGGATTGTTCTATTAAAATTCTAAATTCCCCCAAAACTAAGATTGTCAATGACCTTTTTAAGAGTGTGTAATCTAAGGTATTTAGATTCACTATTTCGCCTTGTACAATGCCACTATCGTCTTTCTGAAGTCTTATTGACAGAAACGTTGTATTGAGCATGTGCGTTATTCCTTTTGGTAAAACTTTAACTTTGGTGTTATTAATAATACTTAAACGTTTTTGCAATTCTACAGTTTATATATAATTATTCTATCGGTAATTTTTATTTTATGTGGAAGAGAATACTTCCCGTGTACATTTGATAGACATGGGAATATTTGAAACCGATGACTAATGACGTCACGGTAAGCACACAAAACCCGGTCCGGTGGGAGACGTTTTTAACATTGCAAACTCCGATCTCCATGGAATTTATATAATGGACATAATATTTAAATCGTTATTCAACAACTCCAGTACGATATTAGACTTTTATTCAGTTCAAGGTTCAAAATTTAAAATTTTCGTTAGGTGTTCCTATTTTGGAAGTGAGCTGCACGGACAGCAGTGACTTAGATCGACACCTCAGTTGTTGTTGTTGTTGTTGTTGTTGTTGTTGTTGTTGTTATTGTTGTTTACACACTCAAGAATCTATCACTCATATGGCGATGTCACCAAATGCCGGTGAAGGGCTTCAGATTTTGGCTTATGCTCGGCACTTACGGCCATTGAGCAGAGAGGGTTCTTTAACGTACCGATACATACTGTGACACGAGTGTCATGTTGTTGCCATGTTGTAAATATTGTATTTACACCCACCCAGTGAATTAAAAATGTACAACATGACACGGGACCTTAGCTTTTACTGTCTCATCCAAAGGACAGGGAAAGCCAGTGACCTCTGTCGGGGCTCGAACCCGCGACCCCCATGTTGTGAATCGAGCACGCTATTAGGAATCAGCGGTAGAGGAAATCCCACATGGACTTTTTTCTCAAGCATCCCCCTTATGGAGATGACTTGACACCCGGGATTCCCCTCTTTCCAGTTGATATATAGGCCAGAATAGGGTTAGTACTTAAAATGTACAAAATATGGTTATGGGTTTTTATTTTATATAGTTAGAATAAGGCAAAGGTAGGCATTAAAATAAGATAGTTAGTTATCCTAGATGAAGGGGACTTTTCTGGCCAAACACCACCCTTATGCTGACTTCTTGGCTATCGGAATACCTCTCTGTCTAGCGATATATAGGCTAGATCAGGACTTTATTCGTTATTGTATTTTATCCTAAGATTCTATTAAGATTATCTTAAGAAGTAAGACTTATTCCTTCTCATAACACCAGTTCCGACAGTCCCTCGTAGCCAACACCACACATAATATACCTATTTTGGCCCAGCATTAAGCGGATTAGCACCGTTCCCTTAAATAAGCTTTAGGATCCCCAAATATTTCTCAAAGTAAAACAAAAAACATTTTCACTTAATTAAACGCATGTGTTAGCATTTAACTGGCGTTAATGTTGGGTAAATGCACTCTTCTGCTTACCTCTTATAGGTATTCAGACTTGCGAGCCTGGACAACTTCACGTTAAACACTTTGGCTATATCATTCGGTTAATGCTCTTCTTCTATCTATTTGGCAATTCTCTATAAATAAATATCTTATTTAGACTGTCCATCAAAACTGTGTGGCCTTGAATCTTCTAAATTCAAAATTCTTTAAGCCGTTGTGACTTTGCTACTGTGCCTCACTCCCCACCTCGGGCCCGGGGACTCTACTTACATCGGACCAGAGCCACAAGACACGGAGGAGCCGGCCGGTGATCTGCAAGAAGGCCTTTCCCATCTGTCACGCCGCACGATAAATCAACTCTGACTTACTGATCGAGCACTCTACTGTGAAGCCAGGACGGCTCTCTCGTCACCTCAGTCAGATTATGCATATTGACACCTAGAGATATGGGTACTATAAAACAGAATCCATAGATTTATATTATTATAAGATATATTTTCTGTTATGGTGATTTAGTACTCAAGTAATTTCGGGACGTGTAAGAGATTTCGGCTATTGCTTCCAAGTAATTTTATTATCGACACTATGATAACATGTATATAAAATCTGCATTGTAAAGTACATGTGTATGAATAATTCGAATTTAGATTTTTAGTAGTCTACTAAAATGTGTGTGTGTGTGTGTGTGTGTGTGTGTGTGTGTCAGAGTAATCCCTATACATACATACATACATACATACATACATACATACATACATACATACATACATATAATGTTATAACACGATGTATATAGAGACTACAAACAAACTGAGTATGGAAATCTGAACATGAAATAAAACATTACCTGTCATATTCTGATTCACCTGATGGAATTATGAGGTCATTGTTATTTGCCTGGAAATATCTTTGCAGAGACTGAAATCGATTCAGTGACATTGTGTTCTTGAATCCTGTGCTGAATGAAAATAAAATCACATCTAGCTTATCTAAAATTATAATGTACGTAAATGAAATTTGAATTTGCTATATATGCTAAATTGTAGTTTATCACAATTTGCAAAAAGTTAGTCTATATAATTAAAAATACAAACTACAAATATGTATGAAAATATAGATAAGTAAAAAATGAGAATGGCATTTTATTCATTCTATATTTCGATGTACACTCAGATATAGATCATTTGTTTACTTCTGTTAGATGTTATCTATTTTTTCATATATTTTAAATTGGGTTTAGACGTTTGCTAGTTTACTCCCATCAGGCAAGTGGTATTTTCCTGTATGCATTTTAATTGGTTTTCCTTCAAAAGGAAAAACTGCCATCTACCATAAACTTGAAAAGTTGTTGAGTGTGGTATAAATTGATAAAATAACTTTATTCAAAATTTATTTTCAAATCACTGATAATTTGTCTATTTATATTAATATAAAAACCTCCGATACCAAAGTGTAAATCAACAGAATGTCCAGGACATAGATACAAATCCGATAAAAAATGGACAAACACGGACCTCTGGAAACCAAGAGGTGGGATCAGGTGCCATGGAGGAGTAAGCATCCCCTGTCGACCGGTCACCACCCGCCGTGAGTCCACAGTCATTTATACCGAGTCCAGTGAAACACATGAGGAGTGTATCCTCGCCACAATTGGTACAGACGTCTCAACAACCGCCAACGAAAAGGCAACTCAACATTTCCCTTAGTGAAACAGAGTAGTCGCAAACGAGACTATTATACCGACCGTAAAACTGATGTAATGATAGATTATTCGATTGGGGGTGGAAGGTTCTGGGTTTGAGTCTCGACAAATGGTCATTGCAAAGTTGTTTTTAAATTTTAGTGACTGTCCTTGCGTGAAGCGGATAGCATACCAAGTGAAAGTCAGGGTTCTTCCGAATGACGCCATGGTTTTGTGTCAAGACAAGTGTGGCATGAAAAATAACAGAATTTCTAGTAGCATCAATTCATAGCAGAAGTGAAAATTTATTTTTCTAAAGTGACATATATCTATAGATATAAGTAGAACACCCATTGCCAGAAAAACTAAAAACAAACAAAAAGTACAATTATAATTTACATGTAGACTAGCCTACATTACACATTTTTATGTAGGCCTATACGCCAGATTGCACTCGACTTTTGATAAAACTGTACAGTACCATCTTTTTTTTTATTTTGAAATCATGATCACCGATGACTCTTTATTAAGCAAACAGTTGAACATTGATTGTGTTATCATGTAATAGGCATTAGCACGTGTGTGCTTGATGCAATCCATAGATCAAAATATTCTTCTAAAAAATAACTTACCTATAAAAACATTCTTAGACCAAAACATTTCAATATTTGGAAATTGAACCATTCTCGTAAAAGTATTCAGTCCCATTAATGTCATCATGTAGGGCACTGTAGTCTCAAACCAGCTAGCGTCAGATGCGTGTCGTTGTTGTTGTGCGGCATACCGATTGGTTTCTCTAACAAGCGTCGCAAAGTATTCCTCCGAAAACACCAGGAGAAAGAACATGACTACATTAGCTGTTGACTATAGAACATTTCTTTCAGAAAACTTGATGGCATCCTTTGAATAATGTAAACTGTCGGACTAAAATTCGCCGTCAAAATCACTTGCCTGACGGTTACTGTTCAGTGACGAACAAGTATCTTGTTCCGAATCGTAATCTGTGTCTCACGAAAATGAATGGTCACTGAAATCAATATTCATATTGAAGTACGAGGATAAGTCATCAGTTTCTTCTTCATCTGATTCATCAATTCGTAGATCTTCCTCGCTATCAGTATCATTTGATCTCTCCGATATTTTGTAGTGCGCGCTTTGTCCCAGTTCTACTAAAAGCTTGACCAACTTGACAGAATGCTATCGATGCAGCACGGTACGCCGATCTACATCGAGTCTAAATAGTTCATCGTCAGATTTAGATATCTACTCAATTCCAGGCTACGCCCCAAAGAGTTCTTTTTCAGACAAAAATAATTGATCTTTGTATTTCACATTATTATACATGTGTCTACATGATAGGCTAAATGTTATTAGAACTTGATCTAATCATCTAACATTTGGACAGGAATTAGTCGGAATAAAAAAACTCTCCACTATTTAAAAAAATATTTTAAATTACATTACAACATTTTAATTCCTTATTATTTTGTCCATGCATTTTGGTGCTTTTTTTCTAAAATGATATTCAATAGCAAGTATTTGCGTCTCGATAATGACGATATTTTAGAGTCTAAGAGACCCTCTTTCTGGAATCATGACGTCGCCATTTCCGACAAAAGTTATGTAGGCACGAGACCATAAACACGGAAAATTCTGAGACAAATGTTATTTTCAAAAGTTAAGAATTTACTCATCTGAGTAAAAAATGAAAACGACTTTGTAATTTTCTCAGCTGAGGAAAGATTGTCAAGTGTAAATCTCGTCCAAAATATATGTCCCAAATTATATCCCGATTCACTTAACTTTGATGTTTGAATATTATTCTTACCATAATCTATGGTTAATTATTTAATAACCAAGCAAGAAGTATAAAATGCGTTTAAAATTAAGTAGGCAGCATAAAAAGAGAAATAGATATATACCTTTTAAAAACACTAAAAACGTCTTGCAAAATGCCAATACATGACCGAAGTCAGTAATTAATACGTATACTATGTAAAATGTGTATAATATACGATATTCAAGATACAAGTAAATTAGTATAAGTACATTAGTTAAAATAAATGACTCGGAACATGCACTGGGGCATATGCATCGGACTAGATTTACACCTATTGTTAATGTAAACCAACATGAGCCAACAGATAAATAAGTATTAGTCTCCTAAACCTCTCAAATAACGCGTTGTTTTTGAAAATCAAAAGGTTAATAAAAATACTCTAGGATGTCAATGACAATGACATTTGCGTTTATTTATCCCGAGACGAACATAGGGGTCAGTCATTTTCTCCGTTAAGAATTACTTAAGTCAGCTACATGCCGTACTTGAGTAGTTTATCCCTTAAGAGAGAAATATGTCTAAGGATTTCTGTATGGTGCACAACTTTACCCAAGTTGGGAATTCTCAAAATTTGAGTAAAATCTTGAAGGTGAGTAAAACAATTGTCTGCGAATAGTTTTATGGCCATGGGTCCCGATTAAAACCAAAGTTTGAGTTCACTCCTTCATAATATCGTTCAGACTATTTGAATAACAAAAGTGTAAGAAGGTAAACTTGAAAAATATGTTCACATTCGTTTAATGTTGTCTCATTATGCACAGGTTCAAAGATAAAAAAAAAACAACTGTCGTAATACAGTGTATGTCCAGATGCATAGAAAATTCGTAGCTGAGTGTTAAGGGGATAAATACATTCGTGATACAGTGAAAGTTCCAGAGACTACTTTACGGAGGTCCAATGATATAATATTTGACTCTCAAATGGTAGATCATGGAATCCAATTTCGGAACCGATCAGTCATTAGACATTTATATATGGTCTTGAATGTATCTTCGCCACGCAAACGGTATAAAACATACAGTCACGTGCCTTTCGGATGAGGCGCACTACTGCATTGGCGTCAAGGAGTAGCACGGATCAACATTTATCAAATCATGTAGCATCTGCTGCTGATGTTGCTACTGCTGCTGTGGTTGTTAGCAATGTTTAAAATGTGTTCCGATATATTTTAAATTGAACACCACGCCTTGCATTTCATATAGCTATACATGCAAGCTATTCAATTACAAACGGGTTTTGCATTGCCTAGACATCAACCATCTTCTACATAACACTGTCACATGTTCATGTGCATCATCTCCCTTCAAATATAATCCTATCGGGTATGTCATCACCGGTGACGTTTCTATTGTTGAAAATGAAACGCTAAATAATCTTATTTTAAGAGGTCAAAAAAGCCCATTCCTACAATTGGCGACAGAATTTCATTTTAGTTATGGATTCTGTCGAACATTATGCCAGACAATGAGCCAAATATGAAGACTTGGAAATGGGCACTTTTTCTGTATGGTTAAATGCTATACGATGGTTAATAACATTTCTTATACGGAAACCTAAAGAAACTATGAAAACACGTTTTTCTTCTGCATTTAGTGACCCAGAAGTGGTAACCGAGCTGGATAGATTACATGACCAATATGTACTGGTCCCCGCAGACAAAGCCTCAAATAATATAGGTTTTATGTGTAAGGTACATTACTATAATTGTTTATCAGAAGAAGCAGAGGCATAAAGGGGGATCCAGCAATTGTTTTACCAACCTGTATCTTTACGCCTTACCAAGATTTTAACAGCCATTAAGGAGAAACTTCAATTGGACTGTACAGTTGCTTATTCCAGAAGCCGTGTAAATCATGTGGATACTTAAAACTTCTAAACAACTTTTAGAAAATTTGAAGGCACACAATTTTTTCAGATTTACGGTATCAAAAGATACGACTTATTTACTCTTTACACAACAATCCCACATAAAAAAATAAAAGAGACAATTTTTAGCATCATAGACAACTGTTTTTTTTCACCAAAACTGGTACCGGGAAATTTAAATACATTGTGATTAGTTATCATAATACTTATTTTGTCGAACGCCACTCTGATTATACACATAAATACGCTGAAGTTGATTTAAAAAATGCTGTATTTTTTCATAGACAATATGTTTATAATGTTTGAAGACGTGGTCTTTCAACAAACTCTCGGCATCCCTATGGGAATCAATTGTGCTCCTTTATTCGCTGACGTATTCCTTTATTCATGTGAACAAACTTCATCCGGCAAGTGCTGAATTAAAAGAAGAAAAAGTTACCTGTGTCCTGTAATTTGCCATTTAGATATATCATTTTGTCATTAATTATGACAATGTTCATGCATATGTCGATGCGATATGTGGTGAACTAGATATTAAACAGGAATCAGAGCAGAATCAAACACACACGCTTCATACTTAGACATTTTACTTACTATAGACACGGTAACGGACGGTAATTACACATTAAATTATATGAACTCGCAATGTGCTCGGCGTTCTGTGGTGTATATACTAGCACAAACACACTTGTTTGTAAATCTAAATGAGGGAGTTTGCTAATTTGCTCACTAAAAAGTGAAAATCAAAGATCGTTCGCTTTAGATAATAGCATTTTAGAAAAAAGACAAAGTAAATACTCAAATAATAATTAGATTCATGTATGAGCTCGAACTTTAAACAGATGAATGAGACCAAAATTTGATATTTAAGCCGTAAAGGAGTCTAACATTTTTTAATGCTTAAAATCTGATCATATATAACGGTACTGCTTTAACAGAAGATCACTTCAATTATTATAAAAAAAACCAGCAGGTACCGGGGTATTAACGTATTATGGGACTCAAACAGTCTAAACCGTAATTATGTAACAGTCTAATGGTTATTGAAATAAGCGTTAGACCAAATTTAAACGTTCAAAAATGAGACGCCGTTTTACTGTGTTGAATTAAATCAGATGCATAGGTCGAAATATGCGGAACTTCGACTACGACTTACATCACCTACATGTGAGTGTAACATTATTTAGGGGACGCAAAACAACAATAAAGCAAAACACTAGAGTACTGCTTAAATAATTCGGCAAACGGCAAAAGAAGTGTGTTATTTAAGGAGTTACCGCCCTTTACTCAGTACTATGTATGACGACTATAGTACATTCTGTTTTTAATAATGAGATATGCGATCCTTCTACGAGGCCGTAGGGTTAGCATACATTTAAATTTAGATGATTATCACATCAAGGGGGTATGTTGTGAATTGTTTGAATAATGTAATATGAAACAACTATTCTGCAAGGACGAGTTTGTTCGGTATAAGAACGACGAGATCGTTTATTGTTGAATAGAGTGTACAGGTGCACCAAGGTAAAAGGCACATGTTTACAAACACAATGCGTCTAAATCAAAGCATAATAGGGGTGACATGCTAAATGTCGTCACAAAAGTAATAGAAATTTAATCATGCAAGGAGTCCGTACAATGCAATGTATTTTACCTGCACAACCTATTTTTGGAACATAGGTCGTTTTTATTTTGCTTTTTAAAACAAAGTTTTATAAAGCTACTGTGTTATTTTGATCGTTGATTTACCTTAACTTGATGTGTCAGATTACCTTCTTATACTTGTAGTTGTTTGATTGAACAGAAATTGTCAAATTTGAACAATGATGATAGATCCGTATTGACATTTAGTTAAAGAACTAACACATAAGCGTATCCATTAAGCGTATCTGTAATTGAATGCATTAATAGACTGTATATTTTGTCGCCTTAAGTTGCCCCTTTATTACATGTCTAGTAACTCAATAAATTGCGAGGTATATCTATATTACTTCTTACACTCAATAACACTTAGAAAAGCATATTGACCTTTACACACCGGATGTTGTCTGAAGGTAGTACAACGAACGTAAAATAAAACTTCGATAAAAAGTCTTTTAAAACGAAATTGAAAATGTAGTTCAAAATACCGTAGATATTATTTAATACACATTTGATGCTAATGTGCTGATATATATATATATATATTGTTTCTCTAAATCACGGTGATATTTAATAGATGGGTGTAATGTATGCCATATTTAATTATATTAAGTATCAAGTCCAAATATTGAGGTAATGTAAAAGCCTGAAAATACAACTTAATATTATGAAATTAGAGATGATGATGATGATGATGATGATGATGGTCATGATGATGATAGCTGGGGTTTTACTTGTTTTAACGCACCTAATTAGTACTTAGGTATAAACATTATAAACAGATTCTGCAACGAGTGTTAGTTGATAATCATGTTTATCAAACTCGAGTTAGTCACATTTCAAATTTAAAACGACACGGGGTTACCGAGTGTTTATTCAAATTTTAAAAAATTAGCAAACGCGAGTTAGTCAACCTTGATAATCACCTTACATGAGTTTTTGAAATGTTTCTACCATAACTGAAAACTTGCCTAGTGGAATATAAGCATTCATCACGTCTAGACACTTTTCATACATATGTCAATATGGTATATCCCAGCTAAATAGAAATTAAAGATACAACTGAATCATGGAAGCATCATACGTACAACCCTAACCACATCAGACGTACTCTCTCTCTCTCTCTCTCTCTCTCTCTCTCTCTCTCTCTCTCTCTCTCTCTCTCTCTCTCTCTCTCTCTCTCTCTCTCTCTCTCTCTCTCTCTCTCTCTCTCTCTCTCTCTCTCTCTCTCTCTCTCTCTCTCTCTCTGAAGACAATAGAGTTAAAGGGGAAATAATAACCTATATTTATAGAAGCGTCAATTTGAATTGAATTTCAATTCTCTTTGCAAAATGTGTATACAATGATTAAATGATCCAACGAAACAAATGACAGATCTTTATTTACACTCTAAAGCTTACATGTTGATGTATACAATAAACGAATGTATTACAAAACACATGTTTTAACAAGATGTACAATGATCACTTGTAATATTTATATAGATTCACACATACAAAACAATTAAGAAAACAGATTCATTATTATTTTTAGGTCACCTGAGCAAAGCTCGGGGTGACCTATTGCGATCGTGTTTTGTCTGTCGTCGCCCGTCGTTCGTTGTCTTTGTTTACTTTTAGACAGTTTTGACTTCTTCTCAAAAACCAATAGTCAAATTTCAACCAAACTTGGCATATATCATCCCCATATGAAGCCGCATAACGTTTGTGAATGGACCCATCGGCGCTCTAAATGGGCCAAAAAGGATCAAAACTTGGTACATCTTTAAACATCTTAAAAACCAATGATCAGATGACTTTCAAATTTTGTATGAATGATTGTTAATTAAATATCTCAAAGTTTGCGAATGGAAAACAAATCTGTTCGCAACTAGGAGGCGCTTCGGTAATGCATGGTTCAATTCTATAACAAATTGTTTGATAACTCAAAACTGATCGACGTTTGTATATAAAGATATATGAGAAAGTTGTTAGGAATTGTTTAAAGATCATTTTGACAAAACTTCAAGTTCATGGGGTCAAATGTCAAGGTCACAGATACCTAGGTAAACTGAAAATATGTTTTGTGTATACAATTTTTAACATGTTTGAGTACTTTTCAAGAACCATCAAGTTAATTTAAACCAAACTTGACAGAAATTATAACTATGTAAAGCTGCAAAGTTTGCGGATTAAAAGGGGTTAGGACCAAACGTGGCTATCGTAGCTAAAAATAGAACAAATGAGTCAGCAGTTTTATTTTTATTTAATACATGTATCTAAAAACATTATTAAGGCTAGAATAAAAGCGACACCTTAATATGAGCGGCTTGCAAAAATCGACCAAAACTTTATGGAAATTGTCGGGTTTGACCCTTATGTGAATTATTTACCCTTTTTATGGATTTTCTTTTTTCATGGTTTTTTGACATCATCTTAAAAAGTATAATAGCTAGAAAAAGTGAAAGAAGCAAACATGTTCAGCACGCAAAAATCTACAAAAAGTCATTAGGGCAGAAATTATCAGTTCACCTCTAATGAGAGTTATTTCTCCTTTTAAGTGGATTTTTAATGTTTTGGGCTCTGTTGTGAC